>JBBBDQ010001746.1:2445000-2649998 GCA_037127315.1 Ascarosepion bandense | reverse complement strand
TGAGGGTAACAGTATGTCCCACATGTAGAAGATCGCACCTTTAACTATTCTTAAGGGCTTATACCCCTTTGACTGCAGTGTTTTCAACACTGTGTCTTTCGTGCTGCCACAAATTTTGCGCGTACGCTTGTCCACCACGAAGACTGACACTATTCTTTTTCCAATCTTCTTTAATTCTTGGGGATCCTCCAAGAGCCCACCTTCTACGACAAGGTGTGCGTAGCTCTTAGCTCTCTCCAAGAACTCCGCCAGATTGATCGTGCATTTCGGAGGGGAACTTCCAGCCACAGGGCGATTCCCCGGCCTCAGCATCTTTCGTTGTCTTGTCTTTTTCTTCAACGTTTTTCTGGCCATTCTCGGCCATTGTTGCTTTCGTTACATTATCTTTGTCTTTTACTTTGCCATGCTCTTCTCCCGGAAGAGGGGGAAATGCCTCATCGGTTTTTTCCGGTGGGCCCTTCCAAGGGGGGGTCAAATTCCAATTTTTTCTTTATTGACCGACTAGTGTCGGCCATTTTTAAGTTTCGTCACTCCACGCAACACTTTTTCTTGTTTTTCCACCAATCTAATTAAAAAATATATGGAGGGGTGGGAAAAGGCGGGAGTAAAAATAGGGAAAAAAAATATATAAGGAAAATAAATAAAAACACAAACTAAACAAGCAACAAAGAAAGACAAGAAAACGGTTTTAAAATAACAACAACAAACCCCGAAGGATTTTAAAATAAATACAGATTAAGTTTTAGCCCGTAACGGCCAAAACACTAGCCTTTAGCGGCCAAAACTATACTAAGAAATTGCCTTTAAACGGCAAAAAGATAAGCCTCTAGAGAGGTTTACAAAAATTAAACAAAACGAGAACAATGAATAAACTTTACAAGTTACAATAAAAAAAAAAATAAAAAAAAAAAAAAAAAGGAACTGCCTAAAAAGGCTACTCTCGTTAAAAATAGGAGGAGGGGCTAAAAATAAACTTTGCTGGGATTAAATAAAGTTTACAAAAAAAGGAATCAACTAATTAAATTTGTACAACGAATAAACTTTACAAAAATGAAACAAACTATACAAAGAAAATAAATACGCAAGTCAAACAAAAAGCGAAGAGTCGCCTAAGGCAACCTCCGTAAATGAAATATGGGGAGGGGTTAAAAAGAAAAGTGGAAAAAAAATTAATTAAACGGTTGTTTTGGTCAAAAATTCAAATGAAAGTTACTATTAAAGGAAAAGTTTTTAAACAAAAATAAATATGGCACTTAAGGCCAAACGGATACTGAAAAAAAAGAGAAACAAAAAATAAATTCAAGACGGCCGACCTAAACAAAAACAAATATGGCCGCCAAAAAAAATACGAAACTAAAATACAAAAAGCTAGAAAATAAAATTAAAAAACAAAGCAAGAAAACGAAAAGATAAATAAAATTAAACTTAGCTAAACCAAAGAGGGGTCTTTTGTGTGAAATAAATGTCGTCCAAATGGGTTATTAATTTATAAACAAAACGTCAAACGCTCGCCAAAGCAAGTCAGGAAATGACAAAACACGTCAATCAGTGACTTAATTTCGTTTGAGCAGAAGCCATGAAAGTATTTATAGAACAGACAAAGGGAGGCCACATTTCGACGATGGGGAAGTGGCTGCAGTCGAGCCGCCAGATCAGTACCTATCACATTACAGACTCTCCTTTGGAGCCTGTCAAGAATTTGAAGAAAATGACGTGAGCTCTTTTTTATATATAAGTTTTAAGTACTAAGCAATTTTAAAAATTTAGGAAAGTGTTTTCCGTAATCTAATTCTAAATATTTTTGGTTGTAAATTTATTGCAGTTATCGCTCTTTTCTGATAATTTCGTGTATGATTGTTCATATTTACAAAAATCGTGACAAAAAAATAAAATCCTTTTAAAAATGTTAGTGTTACATTATTTGTATTAAGCTGCTCAATTTATGATTAAAATAGTTTACATTTTATAATATCAAGAAGAGTGAAATTATAGAATTTTAGGATTTAAAAATTGAAAAATGAAGATTCGTGTAAAAATTTATTCAGCAAAAAATATTTTTTTTCTTAAATTAATAATGACATTATTCTCTTATCAAGATTTCATAAAATTAAGTAGGAGTAACATTTTTAAAAACAAATAAAAAAAAAATTGAATTTTCATTAGTGAATAAGTTCAAACAGGCCTTTTCTCATCAAGGTATGCTTTTTTAAGAAGATATTTGGGTGTATCTATATTTCTATTTAAGCGCATTGATATGATAGCATATTCATTTTTTTTTCTCATTTTTGGCAAATGAACTTAGCTTTAAAGAAATTTCTTGCATTTTTTTCGAAGTATGCTGTTCTAAGTACTTAATTTTTATGACTTTCAACGCCTCTCTTAAGAAGTTAAACGCGTAATTGCTTCTTTTTTAGCAAGTTATTACGAGCGATTATTTTACCAATAGTCCTTGACTTATTTAAAATGCAACGTGTCTCAAGGCTCAACCCACCGTCTCCATATAACTACACAACGAACATTTACTTACAAAATATACTCATCATGGCTATCATTACTCTGAAAACACATTTGTCTCGATCACAATATTATGCATGAAATTGCATTCAGAATGAGTTTCTCGAGGTCAACTCTTCTCAAATTGGATAATTACCCAGATCTAGATAAAAATGGAGTCTTGGTTTGGGTAATGAAAGCATTTTAGGTGTAGCTCCAAATTTTATGCACATAATCGTCATTAGGTAAAAATTTAAAAGAAAATGAAAACTTAGAAAACTTGGTTTTAGTGTCTAAATATTATCGTTATTTGTAAGAAGAAACAATGGTGAAAATTGATATAAAAATATGGGATCAATGTAACATGTACCAAAAACAGGTACAAAGGGCTCCGAATGTTCTGCTCCCCTCTCCCATATCTATGTTAAGCTGTTTTTGACAATATTCCACATTAAATACTCTTAGCGAAGACTTGCAGTTTGTATTGACAAAACAAATCCACACAATGAAAATTTAATTGCTAAAGAGCATAAGTCTTTCTCATTAGCTTTATTGTTAATTCTTAATCGCCGTCCCAATTTGTAATTCTTACTATGTCGTTAAAGAATCTATACAATACAATATTGAATACAGTGTAGTGATTTAATTTCATAAAACATTTGATACAAAATTTAGATGTTTTTCTTTGTTTTTGGTTTTGTGGGGGTGATTTTTTTTTTTGTACACTGGGTAATCAACGGTATGTGTTGTGGGTAATAGAATAAGAAATTCTATGAACCACTTTCCCCGATGATTCAGGTTTCGAAACTTTCCTTAATACGCGCCAAAAACCCATTTGCTATGAAGAGACGAGTAACCTTACCGCCTCTGGTACTATCCTTCAAATTACGTCACTTCACCTTGCATTATAAGTCATGTTGATGGACTATTTCCCCCTCAAAGATCCAATCTCTAGACTAGCCATCCAATGTAGCTCTATACTCATCGCTAAAATTTATTGCTGAGAAATCAATTTTCTTGTACTTCGCCTGATTGTTGTCATCTTTTGTTTACTGAGTGTTAGGTTGTTTTATGTTTTTAGCTGATGTCTAAATTCACAACAACTTATTCAAATATATTCTTCCTTGTCAATCCATTTTTCAAAAATCTTTTTTGCTCTTCATTTTAACTATACTCAAATCTTTTCATACCATTCTTAAAGCGGATTCTATTACCAATGTTTTCAATTTTTTGTCCCTTTCCTACACCACTACCTTCTACTCTTTACCCCTCTTCTTATATATATATATATATATATATATATATATATATATATATATTGGTTTTCTTTTTCATTTTTTAACGAGTTATTTCGCTACCCAGGTTTTTACTATAAGTGGTGTCTTCAGGCGATTTTGAATAACTGATTTTACCTTTAACCGTTTTTCTTTTTAAGAACGCTCTTGTAACGGTGTTTTATTTGAACGTTCACGTGGTAGAGAATTTATGAATGCGCATTGTTTAAATTCAAACAAATTATGACGTTTTCATCCATGGTTGTATGAACCTAAGAGGTATTTCTTAGTGTGGATGCATTTTGTAATAATTTTTTCTTTCATTTAACAGTTCGTCTTTATTTGGTTATGTCATAATTTCTAATTTTTCTTCTTGGCACAGTCTACATATTTGTCCACCGCTGTAAGGCTTGGCTGTTTTTCCAATGTTCCACGTTATGTGTGGATCTTTTTTCATATTTTGATTTCAATTTCCAGGCGTGGTTAGCCAATTTTGTATTGTTTTTTAATTTTTCTATTTTAAATGTAGATCTTTGGTTGAACCACCTGGTATTAAAGGTGTCTTTGGTTGATTCCAAATATATTTTCTTTTGGCCATCTGGGTTATATACCTCTGCCTTATAAATTATTTGTTTTGTGTGGCAGAGACCTTGAAGTGGACATTTATTTTTGTCCCTGCAGTTGCATTCTTTGTTGGTGATTTTTTGTACGATGCTAGTTAAGTTTCTGGCGTGTTTTTTTTTTTTTTTTTTTTTTTTTTTTTTTTTAGGAAACTTATCTAAATTAGTGCAACTATGACTTTAAATATATATATATACCCCCATAAACTTTATTTTTCGTATCTACATGTTTAAGTCGTTTTCCTGGTTTTTAAATTTTTTTTTCTATTAAACAGTAAAATTAATAATTAGGCTAAATTGAGAATTTTTACCAGAGTCAAATTGTATGTCCGATAAAACTCGAACCTGTATTCCTTTTTCATCAGAGAAACCACTTTCTTATCCATCAGTATGGCAAAGATGACTAGCAAGATTTGAATTACATATTTAATTAAAATACGTGTACCCACTATAATAACGTTTATAATGTGTGTATATATATATATATATATATATATATATATATAGTCATTCGCAGACAGATTTGTTTCGCCATATCACAGCTCATCAGTGCGGTTAGACATCCGATTGCTTTTAGCCAGGATTGAAATCTGACTGAATTGACATCAGTCGGCGATTCTACCACTAAGCTATGGGCGCTCCGTAGAAGGATGCAGACTTTTAGCGTGTTGTATATAATATAAACATACGCCAGTAGATGAATGTTCTAATTCATTACTGAATGAAAGATATATATGAGATGGCAGGCATAGATAGTTATAGACATAAATTATTGTAAAACATCTATAAAATTGCTTACTGGAACGTGACGTACGGACTTTTACTGAAATAAATTTTTGGTTTAATAGAAATGCATTCAATTATACGGTGTTATGGTAACTGAATTTTATGGTTAATTGGTTTAGTAGAAAATGAATCTGATAAAAATTTAGTTGACAAGTGGATATGCATATTTTATTGATAAATGCATATATATTTATTTGTATACGTATATTTGATGCACTTGTCCGGCTTTGTCTATCTTATCAATTTCCCATAATGCAAGTGTTCAGCATCATATTACTGAATGTGTAAGTCAAAACTAAACGTAAATTGATGTTATTTGCTTCTTCTACGTGATACGTCTCGTCAGGACATTGACGATTATGGCTCACCTCTATTTCCTGTTCTTTGTAATAACAGCTCTTCGAAAATTTGATTTTTATGCTATTAGTCCCAAACCCTGTTCGGTTATCCATTTAGACAAGCTCGTTAGATTGATTTTGTGCTGTTTCCCTTTTTATCTTTATTGCTTTCAATATATATTGTCAAATTTCGCAAGCCCTCTTTCCTTTTTATTTTTAAATATATAGTTTTTGTAAACTAAAAACTTTATTTCTGTTACTAATGCTAGTCATAAGCGTCCTTTTTCACCATTTTATTTAAAACTTCTTCGTTGCTCATATGTCCAGTCCATGGTATCCTCAGCATCTTTTTTTAGAATCACATTTTTGTTGCTTCAACTTTTCTTCATCCGTAAAGAAATTGTCCAGAATTCACTGTGACTGACATTGAGTTCTATACTATTTTCTTTCTTCCTACTTTGCTTAACTTTTGGAAGGTACCTTTCTCAATGCACCTTCGGATGTTGGTGTAGCGCTTTCAGTTATCCATTAAAAGACTTCCCAGATATTTCAATTTTTGTACATGCTTTATTTTGGTATCCCTAATTTGCACGCTTGACCATACATATTGCCTTGTAATTGCTTTACTCATATTTTATAAATGCTATTCTATTTTTTATTATTGCTGCTTTTTATCCCAACTCTGAGTTGAAGCATTCTTTGAGAGTCGCAACAAACATAAGACTACGTTTGATATATGTGTGTGCAAGATAAACTTATTCAGGAGATTTTTTTTATTTTTTGCTATTTTTTATCGTGATCGAAGAGTGTGTCGACTTAGTCTTTTTCATGTGCCGTTGCCCTTCGAAATGTAGGCGATCATGGACTTCCACTTACCTCTATCCCTTGTCGTTTTTAACATTTTTTCTCGTGATATTTCTTTCAAAATCTTCTCCGCCATCCACCTGCTCAAGCATATCCCTGTCTCTCATTCCCTCTATCGATCCCGTGAGTATTAGTCTTCAAGCCATCCTTCCTCATTGCGTGTACTAGAAACTCCAGTTTGTCTTTTCATGATAAAGATAAGCTATATTTACGTTTGTATCTTCTCCAAAATTTTGTCGTTGCTGACATGTTCGGTCGATGGTATTTTCAGCATCCTTCTGTAGAATCTCACTTCTGCTGCTTCAAGTGTCTCCTTCATCTTTGATTGTCTTGAGTATGACGGTAAACTGCATCCGGCAGCAAGGCCTCTGATTGGGAGGTTGAGAGAAGCATGGAACCACCTCTTAATTGCTGTTGTTCCCAGGTCCACCCTGACCCGGAGTGGTAGCACCTGTTAGGGTCCCAGCTATGGGCTAATAATTAACCTTCAAACTGGGATCAAAACACTATGAAAGTATAAAAATACACACATAAAATATTTCTTTATAGAAATATATACATTTCTGAAAGAAAAATATTACCAACCATACATTTTTGAAGGAAAAAAATTCTCAGTAAAACATTTTTGAATAAAAAACTAGAAGACATTCTCAGTTTTCTAAAATAAAAAAGAATAAAAACAAAAAATTTCATTAAAATTTGACTAAATCAACCTTTTCACTCTCACTGAACATTAAAAAAAAATACCTTAAACCCCCTCCTTTTTGGCATTAAATAACCCACAGAGGTTGATATACCGTTAAACAAAACTGAAACTCGATTCATCTTTGAGGACATTGTCCAGCATTTGCTGCCGTATAGAACTGATTTCACATAACAGTCCAGTACTCATTACTTTGTTTCCAACGAAATCTTCCTGTCTCTCAATACAACGCTTAGCTTTTTCTTGGCCATGTCAATACGCCTTCGGATCTTTCCGTCCTCTGTCAAAATACTTCTCGGGTATTTAAATTTCTGTACCTGCTTAATTTTATTATCCCCGACCTGCAGTTGGCATTTTGGGCTCTCCTTTTTACTGATGACCATGCGTACTGTGATTAAAAACAGTGTGAGTGCAGCTAGTTATAAAAGAAATGATGACTCGTACTCTGTATCTATAAAAAAATTCAGCATGTACAATTAATAAATATTAAACACTTTACTTATCTCTGTGTGCTAATCAATAATAACAAATTTAATATAGAAAAAAGGAAAATGAAGATATAATAGTGTGTTAGGGGTAGTTTCGCACAACACCGCAAGTTGCTACATAACCAAGTGTTTTCGTAAACCATCTCGTCAGATCACCTTTCCTATGGATACTTTGCATGGCACCAAAATTGTTTAGAAATACCTAAACTGTCAGCTGTATAGAACCGCGTTATCAGATCAATGGCTAATTTTTTTTTTTTTTTTTTTTCGGGCCAAAAAAAGCGTGTAGATAACAGATAGGATCATTATTCTTCGAAGCCTTGTTTTGTAAGGCTATTTTAGTAAAGTTACTTTTGGTAATGTCACCGATACAAGTATAATTACGCTTTCGGACAATATTGCGTCACTCTTCTCAGACTCTACACACCCTAATCGATATATATATATATATATATATATATATATATATATATATATATATGAATAAGGAGCAAAAAAATAATTGCAACGTTCAAAACATTAATTTAAAACAGTGCTCAGTATAAAAATAGAGCAGTTAATATTTATTATAAATCATACTTTAGAACATGTGCAAGCTTCTACAAAATTGTACATTGTTTCGATATTGAAAGAACAATGTCTCATCAGGTAGTTAATAATTATGGTAATGATGGTTTATTACCATCATTAACTACCTGATGACATTGTTTTTTCAATATCGAAACACAATGTAAAATTTTGTAGTAGTTTGTACATGTTCTGAAGTAGGTTTTATATATATATATATATATATATATATATATATATAATTTTTCAACGTGTCACGTTATCTCACCAGCACAGTACCACTAATTACTTGAGAACGAGATCGACTATATTTACACCTTAGTGATCCGTATTCAAACACAGTTGTCGGCAGTGACACATTATTCCTACATGACACCTCCTCTTTGAGATGACTTCCTCTGGGGTCTACCTATATGACACCTTGTGAACTACAAAATCACAAATGAAAAATGTACTAGTTAACAGAAATCACATCACTTGAAAACTTTCAACAGCCGCAACAACTAAAATGCGTAGCAGTTGTAACTCTGAGAATGGCATACTTAAAATGCTGATATTCTACACTACTTAAAATAAAAAGCAAAGAAGCCTCCATCAATACTGGAAATGGCAATAACAGCTAGTGGACATGCGGCCTCTTTTAATAGAATCTTAACAGTACGTTTGTGTGTGTGTGTGTGTGTGTGTGTGTGTGTGTATATATTGAAATGATTTGTTTAAACATTATTTTTGATCGATACTCATATTTAAGTAAATATTCTGTTTATAATCATACAGTATTATATTTTTTTTTCTATCGGCCTGATTATTTTCGATAATTTTTTTGTTACGAAAATATGTGTCATTGGGCAGGATGATATATATATATATATATATATACTTAAATAAGAGTAACGATAAAAAATAATGTTCAAATAAATCATTTCAAATTGTCGGTTGTTTATAACCAGTTTCGTTAATCTTCGTTAATTTCCATATATATTACGCTCTCACACCCTGATTGAGCACTCTAGAAGAATGGTAGACTTTGAAAAGACAGTAGCTACTCTAGCATCTACGCATCGTTCATTCAGTAATGAATTAGAACACTCTTAGCTACTGGCGTATATTTACATGGTATATCACACGCTAAAAAGTCTGCCTCCTTCTTCTACCGAACGTCCATAGCTCGGAGGTAGGATCGCTGATATTAATTCGGTCGGGTTTCAATCCTGGCTAAAAGCAATCGGATATCTAATTGTACTGATTCGCTGTGATACAGCGAAATAATAATATACAGCGACTAATATATATATATATATATATATATATATATATATATAAAAGACAGTAGTACTCTGTCAATACTGAATACTTCCTTATAAAGAAACTGTTAATTTTATCATTACCAATTTTTATTCGCTGAAGAAAACAAAATACGAGAAGGCAATGAAAAAATTGTGCTGGATCTGCTTCCTAAATCGCTATTTTTTTTAAATTTTTTTTTTATAAGCGTTTCACCCCGAGCAAGGCATGTCACTGCCACTACTGCGCAGGGGGCTACGTAGAGTGGAGAAAGGCTGATTAAATATAGGAAATGTCAGAGGGTGGGTGATAGGCGGGTAAGGATACCGAGAATGAGGGTTGGGATTTCTAATGTTTATGAAATTCCGAACTTTCTGATATTTTTTGCTATTCTAAAAATACTCTTGACCAAAGATAGCAATAATTTTAATTCTTTTCTAACATGTATCCAGGGTATTCTCAGCATCTCCCTGTAGAGCCACATCTTTGTCACTTCAAGTTGCTGATTAATCTGTGAAGAGTGTACAGCATTCCTGCAGGAGACCAGATATTACATAGCTCAACATTTTCTTTGCTTCCCTGAATATAAAACGCGATCCTCGACCAAGCTTTTCACCGACCGGCCAACGATTACCCATGTTGCATTTCAATGCCCGATCTTCGTCAGTGTGCACTGACAGCTGAGAAAGGGTCCGCTGCATACCCAAAAGGTAACAAGATAAAAGAAAAATGCCACGTCGCTACTAAGAACGTGGGATCCGGTATTAAGGAATTCACCGGATCGTCGTAGGTTGGTAGGTGCTACTTGGGATAATTTCTACTGACAACTCTTTACCCATGTATCCATACAAACGTGGTGGCTAGCAATACGAACGGTGGCTACGGAACTGCGTGACGGGATGCGCCTAACCCCCGCCAAGGGTGGACCAGAACTCTCCCCCTGATCCCAAGAATGACTTCTAATATAGAGTACATTTGATCGGTGGTCTATTTCCGTATTTTTGTCACTTGGTTTGAAAAAAAAATCCATAATAGACTCCTTTACTTTCTATGCCACTTTGGTCAAAACGGATGCTGCTTAGAAGACGGCTTAGGAGCGGATGCTGCATAGAAGCGGATGCTGCTTAGAAGACTGCTTAGGAGCGGATGCTGCATAGGAGAGGATGCTGCATAGGAGCGGATGCTGCTTAGAAGACTACTTAGGAGCGGATGCTGCTTAGAAGACTACTTAGGAGCGGATGCTGCATAGGAGCGGATGCTGCTTAGAAAACTGCTTAGGAGCGGATGCAGCATAGGAGCGGATGCTGCTTAGAAGACTGCTTAGGAGCGGATGCTGCATAGGAGCGGATGCTGCTTAGAAGACTGCTTAGGAGCGGATGCTGCATAGGAGCGGATGCTGCTTAGAAGACTGCTTAGGAGCGGATGCTGCATAGGAGCGGATGCTGCTTAGAAGACTACTTAGGAGCGGATGCTGCTTAGATGACTGTTTAGGAGCGGATGCTGCTTAGAAGACTGTTTATGAGCGGATGCTGCTGAGGAGACAACCATCTGCTGGTCTATCAAACAGAAGTGCTGGAAGTAGAGACAAAATCACTTGATTCACTTCTACATGGTTGTCCAAAGTAGCACAGCTATGTCTTTGCTTAATTTCTGAATGGCAGCATTCACTATTACAACACTTCGGATTTCTTTACTACATTTTCAATTCGGTTATTACAACACTGTATAGAGAAATCTAACGATAATCTTGATATGTTTAATGTCACCTATACATAGCTGACATTTTTTTCTACGTGATAAAACCTAATATTTTTACAGCCATCTAATAAATGTTATTTTAGTAATATTCATTATAGTCACTTCTAACATATAAACTTATAAATTACAATGCTATTTTTATTCGTTGAACAAAAAAAAAAACACTGAAAAAAAGAACTGCTGAAAAATTCTCAGCTCGATCCACTTCCTAATCTGTATTGAGTTTAGTGATTGAAATACTGATCTTTGGGAAATGGGTCGCAATATCTCGTAGTCAGAGCTCTCTGACAAAACTTTTTCTATGCTAAGCGTTCTATTGACCAGAGATGGAAAAAAAAAATTCTAAACAGATTTGGTTAATATGATAATTATGTTATAACACAAGAAGGTTTTGGTTCGTTCTTCTCTGAACGGTATCAGCAGGGAATATTACCGATGATCATTAACTATGATTCAAATTTCGTCGTCTTTATTTGCATTGTCCTACCTAATGAAGCTATGCTGAACAGTGTTATTTTTGTATATATTTTAAGCACTGGAAAAGTATCTAGTTTTACACAGTAGGATAGAGTTCACTGGTATCACTTGGCAGTCCGACGCACTGCTGGATCAATCGCCTGATCAAGTATCACCCAGGTGTCACTGAAGAATATTTAAGTGAAAAGGATTTACGACGGTTGAAGATGAGTATGAGAATAAAATAAAAAAAAATATGATGGCGGCATAAATATTCATGTCGGTTTAGTCCGTTTCTTTTTATTTTATTTCTAAAAAAACAAAACAAAAAAAAAGTCAGTTTTTCTCTACTTGGTCTCAATTTCTGGGAATGCTATTGAGTCAGTCAGTTAAGTGATACAAGCTTTGGGCGATCATGTCTCGAAATAGACTTGACCGACCTGGCAGAAGATTATCCCGCAGTAGGTTGCCATTATTTTCTACAGTAGACTGGTTGCCAGCGAAGGCTATAGAACCTAATCAGTCTTATTTAACCCGTAACTGGAGGGAACAGGCGGGTTAATACCTTTTCAAAGGGTATTATGCGTAAGTGAATGCAAAGAATTCAACTGAAATTCGAACTCGGCTCCCCGATTTGTCGTTCCGAGTCTATATCCACTGCACCACAACGTACATATGAGCTTCTTCAAAATCTTTTCTGTACCGTGTTCCTTCAGAATTCGGCTCATTGGGGTTTATGCGCCCAATGTCCATGCGGAGCGTACTGCTTTGTTTCGGCAGCTCGAGTCGTTCTTTGGAACATCGAGACCGGTAATTTTAGCGGGGGATTGGAATGCCGTCCTTGACCCTGAGAAAGATCGTATAGGAGAAAGATCGGGTACTAACAACCCGGATGTGAAACCATTTCGAGAATTTCTCGACAGGAATGATCTTGTCGATAAATACCGAAATGAACACCCCCGGGAGGTAGTGTGGACTTGGACTAATAGGGGCAGCTCGGATTCGAAGGTACGCGCCAGCTACCTCGACCGAGTCCTAGTTAGGAGAGTCGACGTAGGGCTCTTAGGTTGTCCAAGTTTCCATTCCATAGTTTACTCGGATCATAGGCTCGTCCGGGTTCGTGTAAACTTAGATAAGCCTAAGGTTAAGTTGGCTGGCTACTGGAAATTGAACGCGTCATTATTTGATAGCCAAGATTTCCAGGGCCAGTTATTACTAACACTAAAGCGGGAACTGACGGGGGCTGTGGTTGGGAATAAGTGGTGGGGCACACTTAAATCCAAACTTAGGTCGTTTGCAGCCGACTTTAGCCGTCGGCTCAACTTAGCTAATTTAGCGGCGCAAACGGCAATAGAGAAAAAAGTCGATCGGGCAGTGAAATCCCGTAATAGTGGGGACGTAGCCTTAGCTAGGGCCGAGCTGGCCTCCTTGCTTATCAAGAAGGATCAAGCTCTAGTAGTTAGGGCTAGGTTAAAAAGAATGTCTTCTGAGGCCACGAATATGGCCGCAGAATTGCGTGCAGAGGAAGCTAGGCAATCAGTCAATCGGCATATCAAGGACATCACATTGCCGGATGGACGTATCGTGACTACAGACGTGGGTATATGTGGGGCTTTTCGGGATTACTTCCAGGATCTTTTCACCAGGGAGCCCGGTCTGAGCTCTGCTCAGTTCGACACCTATTTGGCTGATTTTCCCCGCCTCGAGGCGGCTGAAGCAGCTAGGTGCGAGGGGCCCATAACAGAGTCGGAAATCTGGGATGCGCTGAAACTGGTTGGCCGGGACAAAACTTCTGGATTGGATGGTCTTCCCTACGAAATGTACTTGAGGCAGTCGTCCGTTTTTGTTCCTCTGCTGGCGCTTGTTTACAACAACTGGATGAAGCAGGGGTCTATGCCTCGACGCTTTACCAGGGGTGTGATCAAGTTGCTTCGCAAGAGCAAGGGCGGTGGGGGTGGCATAGATAATTATCGGCCTTTAACGATGTTAAATACTGACTTAAAGATTTTTGCCAAGGTCTTGGCCCGCCGTTTGCAGGCTGTCCTCCCTAGTCTGATTGGCCCCGAGCAGACTTGTGCTGTGAAGGGCAGGACTATCCAGGACAATCTTCATTTGGTACGCCTGATCATCGAGAAAACCGACACTGAAGCCGCGCTGATCAATTTGGATCAGTCCAAGGCATTCGATAGGGTTGACCATCGGTTTTTGGAGTCTGTCCTTTCCGCCTCCGGTTTCGGGCCGTACTTTCGCACCTGGATCCGACTGCTGTATGAGTCCCCCGGTGCGCTGGTGGAAGTGAATGGGGTACGATCGAAGCCCTTCACATTATCTCGCTCCATTCGTCAAGGTTGTCCACTTTCGCCTTTGCTCTACGTTCTTGCGTTGGAGCCTTTCCTCCGCAAGTTAAAGGCGAATCCGGTCCTTCGCGGAATTTCCCTACCTGGTGCTACCACCTCGGCCAGGTACTCCGCCTATGCTGACGACGTTTCGGTTTTTGTGTCGAGCAAAGCCGAGATTGACGAAGTTAGCAAAGAGATCAGATGTTATGAGACGGTGACAGGGGCCAAGATCAATCGCGATAAGTCTGTTGGCTTGCGATTGAGTGCGTGGAAGGGAGTTTCTCTTCCCGGACATTTCCTCTGGACGGACGGGCCGATCAAGATTCTCGGCGTCTTCTTCGGTCCTGATCTCCAGTTGGAAATGAATTGGTCGGAGGTTCGAGAGAAGGCCGAGGGCGTAGCTCGTCTGTGGACTCGGAGGAAGCTCTCCTTAAAGGGGTGGGCGGAAGTATGTGCCTCGCACATCTACCCGATTCTCCTTTACCGACTCTCGGTACTTCCTCTCCCGTATGCCATTCGTTTGGGTTTAATTCAGCTCTTGTTCTCCTTCCTTTGGGGAGAAGGCAAGGCTCCCAAGGTGCGTCGCGAGATCTGTTGCCTTCATCCTTCTGAGGGCGGTCTAGGCATGCCCAGCGTTGAGATTCGTCAACATACGCTTCGCGTTAGATTCCTGGATCGAATGTGTATGCTAGCGGATGAGAACGGCGCCCTCGTTAAAGAGGACGTCCATAAACGCTTTCCATCCTTGAGAAGTGTGCACTTGTCGGAGGAGGAGGCCGGACGTACTCCTTGTGGCGAGTGCTCCTTCTATAAAGAAGGTCGTTTGGCTCTCCAGTTTCTCTTACGGGCTACGGATGGCCTCTCCAACGCCCAGGCGTTGTCTCTTAGGGCATTATATCGGGTGTTAGTTAGGGGGGCCGTTCAAGATGAACTGATAGGCGAGCTCGGGCTTACGAAGCAGGAGGCTCGCTCCATATGGCCTTGGGCGCCTGGGTTGAAATGTCTCACTAACGATGAGGCATCACTCACCTGGCTGATGATTCGGAAGGCTCTCTGGGTAGGCAAGAAGCTTCGTGCAGCGGGCCTAAGACCGAAATCAACCTGCGTGCGTTGTGGGCTGTCGGCGTAAACCGTCGATCACGCCTTCTTCCACTGCAGTGTTGTTGTGCCGCTATGTAAGTTCCTTGAAGATCTCATGGTTCGTATGCTGCGTGGAAAGTTCTTTGTCCTTGAGGCTAGTTCTGTTTGTAGCAATGTCGTACCTCCGTTATCTAGGGCTGAGCACTATGTGCTCTTTTGCTTGCTAGGTATTATGCGAGTCGTGATTTGGACGACGCGACAGAAGGAATTCTATGGTGATGAGAAGTTTACCTCTTCCCAACTGATCTTGTTCTTTAAGCATCAGCTTAAAGTCAAGATAAGGACGGAAAGGAAACGACTCACGCCATCTGAATTTGGCAAAAGGTGGGTGACTCTTGCGCGTTTCTGTCGAGTGAAAGGTGCTGACCTGGAGTGGTTGTTTGATGCTGGTTAAGCATCAGGATATTGGGTGTGCTGGGCACAACATGTGCACCCCTTCCCTGTTAGTTTAGAATAGAAGGTTTTTGATTTTCTGTTTTTCGCTCTAAAGTTAACTTAGCTAGGTTATGATTGCTCATTGCCCCCCACTTTTCTTTTTGTCCCCAGCTTTCTTTTAGTTTAATCCCCCACCCCTTCCCACTTTAGGTGTTCAGGAATGTTAGTTCTTCGGTGGATGCGTGGTGTCTTTCGTTATTTTTCAAGTGTGCTTTTCGTTTTTGTTATGGTGTTTAAATGTGTGAGTGATTGTGTGAGTGAATGCTGATCGGGTAAGTGCTATTTAATATATTCTTAAAGCCACGCATTATTTTTCGTCCGGGGAACTGATTTTGCTGTCACAGTCTTAGAGTAGTGGGGGGCTTTTATTACTAATACAATTTTGTTTGGTTTCTTGTAAATATCGTACTTTCATTGTATAAAAACATTGGGGATATTTTAAGTTATTATCTGCCCATGCCCTCCACTGAAAATTGTACATATGGGAGTTAAGTAGGACTTCATAGAGCAGCCGAGGTAATATGGTGGACGTGGTAAGAAAGGTAAGTAAAAATGTGGTATTATGGTGTCAGGTTTATTATAAGTGTGTCAGGGTCAACGAGAGTGGATAGCTAAGTTAAAATAGGACAGATGATGACCAGCCTTCCCCATCCCCGTATTCGGCCTTGTGCCATATTTTTTGTATTTATACAAGAATAAATAATGTGTTCCAGAATGCAGGCGTCAGGGCTTCCACAAGTTATCCCTTATGGATTTTAGTAACATTTGCCTTTTTGCCATCTCTCCATTTCGGTATCCATTCGCATGAGCTTGTCGGATAGGTGGTCCTCTTCCTTCCTCTTGCCTTCGATATGTCCTGTGAGTGTCAAATTCTTCAATTTTTCTCCTTCTACATTCAGTCAGTTAAGTGCCATACGTGATACACTCTTGGGCGATCATGTCTCGAAAGAGACATGACTGACTGGGCAGAAGATTATCCCGCAGTAGGTTGCCATTGCTTTCTGCGGTAGACTGGTTGCCGACCAAGTCTATAGAACCCAATCTGTCCTGTTATTTAACCCATAACTGGAGGGAAGAAACGGATTAATACCTTTTCCAAGGGTATTTGCGCGTAAGTGAATACAATGGATTCAACTTGGAATTCGAACTCGGCTCCCCGATTTCTCGTTCCGAGCCGATATCCACTGTACCACAACGCGCATCCCCTTCTACATTATGTGTCAAAAAATCAATCTCTCTAGTTCTAATAAGTGTCCATTTTTTTTCCATTTTTCTTAAGACGTTCTTGTTGCGTCTACACTCAGTCCCTAATATTCTCAGTATCCTTCTGCCATTAATACAGTAAATAATACAGTAAATAAAAATGAACATCTTTTTTTCTTCGAAACTTTAGATTCTAATTCTTTATATAAGGGGGGGAGTCTGTAGTTCTCCTTCCAGAAAAGAAGTTTTTATATGACTGAGAAAGTCTATTATTTTTTAATTTTTAATTTTTAATCATATCACCCCAAGCAAGGCGGTAACGCCACTGATGTGCAGGGGGCTACATAAGAGTGAAAAGATTGGAAAAGAGAAAGCCGGAAACCACATCCTAAACAGGGAACAAGGGATGAGCCTCTACAAAAAAAGTGTATTTGAAAAACTTAAAAAAAAAAAGAAACAAAGAATCGGGAATACTTAAAATTTCATATCTAATTTAGCACCTCGACGTTTTATTTCGTAGCAGCCTGTTTGTGTACCATAAATAGAAAGGAGTGACAATATGATTGACGCGATCTAATGTGTCCGTTCTTCATGTGAGATTGAGGCTGACAGATTTTTATTTTATTTTATTTTGCAAATGATGAGCTAAATATGCAAATCTTATACGAATAGGTTTAATGTTATCCTCAAGTACACACACACACACACACACATATATATATATATATATATATATATACTAGCGTATCCATGACGGCAATTGCGAGAAAGCTTTGATACTGAGATGCAATGAAACAGATGTACTGATTTGAAACAATGTACTGAGAATCAATAAAACTCTGATTAAGAATTCGCAATTAAATGAACTGGTTAACTAATCTGTTCCCTTTATATTAATTGTGGGAGGTTCAGTGGTATCTATGATTCATTGATTACCCCTGTCATTTACACAAATCGTTTTTTGTTCTATATCATTTTACGTTAAAATTTTTTGTGTTTAATATAGCAGTGAAAAGGAAATTAGATCTCTTAGGGAAAAAAAAAAAACAAAAAAAAATAAATACACACACACACATCAGCAACAGACGACGACAACAAAGCTTATTTCAAGACCAAGTCGAAGCAATAGATACTTAATAGACAAAAGTACCAGTGTGCCTCTCAAGAAAGGCTTTAACATGTATGACTACAATTTAAGAAAGGTGAGAGTAAATGAACTAATTAAACAATTAATCTTGCTCAGGAAATATTCTTAAAATGTAAATAAATATTTTACTTTTATAGATTATTAAAATGACTAAAGCAAGCAACCACTCATCAATTTACTACCTTAAGTTGTGTGAGAAATCTCTTCTTCATAGAGGGGGCTAGTGGAAACGCAAGGACGCACTGTTAAACAAGTCACACTTACCTTTATTAGCAGAATTCTGGTCTGGTCTTTTTGCAAAACGATTACGTCTAGTGTAACCACAGCTTGTTAGTGGTTATCAGGAAATTCTGTCTATCGTTCTTGAAGACAGTTTATAAAACAAAAATGGTAAAATAACCAAACAGGTTGATACGAGGTTATCAGAAGGCTGCCATAATTTCAACTGAGCAAGAGACCCCTTTTTTCTGCCTTACGTGCTCATAAAAGGCGCTAAAATCTTTACTCTTAAAAGTCCCTCCTCCTTTCCCTTAGAAGAACCGAGGGAAGGAGGAGAAAATGGAAGGAGCAAGGGGGCAAGTGTGAGGTGTTTAATGGTACAATTTCTAACAGTTAATTTATATTCCTTCTCACTATAGAAGGGACAGAAAACATACAAATGACTACTATATTTACATTGTTCGGACTGTTGTCCTCACCTTTATTGCTATTATGATGTTTCGGCCGTTGTACGATCCGACCTTCTTCAGATGCTAGGAATTTCGAACCGAACTCTTTATTACATTCACTGGGGGCATATCATTCTCATTCCATGTGTGGTGCTACTTCTGGTAGTCATGTAGTTATCTCCTTTTAACTAATCTCTTTAAGTTACTTTGTTCACCACTGCTGTAGCCTGGTATTGAACTCGCAACGCTTTGGGTTAAGTCAGTGGAACTAAACAACGTCCACGTGTCCTTGAGAATAATAATCATGATAATGATAATAATAATGATGATAAAGTTGAGGCGAATGTAAATAGTGTAAATACTACTTCATATAATTAAAAAAAAACAAAAAAAACTTTACCTCATAGACGTCCGCGAGCAAAAGAATCTCGTTGGGAAGCCATATTGTTTTTATGAAGACGAAGTGCCGCAAATTCACGTCTACCACGACAGTTGAGGAACTATAAATGACTGATGTGAAGAACTCGGGGAGGTTATATATATTTTTTTCTCATGTGTTAGATTACCTACCTACCTACCTATCTATCTACGCTTTCTTTGGACGAACTCGTGCTGCAATTGCGTTTCAAATCACTAATATACATTTTGATTTGGAAAGGATTATTTTGCATTCTTAAGTTACACAACTACACTTCATCTCAGAAGTATAGGCAAATAAATATTCATTGTTAAATATGGCTTGATATTGGGAAACTTGAGGACAAATTAGTAAAGTTCTCGTGTGGCAACGATTACCAGCCTGATAGTGCAAGATTTGAATTACGTATTTAAGTAAAACACGTGTACCCATTATAATAACGTCTATAGTATATATTTATATAAATAAGCAATACCTAGAGAGCCAGACAACCTACCTAGGCTTTCCCTGATGATCCGTTTAGGTTTAACCTAAGTAGGTTGTTTGGCTCTCTAGGTATTATTTATTCTGCTCTACCTAAGTATTGAGCGCTTTTTTGTTAGTTGATTGCTCGTGTCGGGTTTTTTTTCTTTGGGCTCCGTGCTGACTCGGTCCGAACTCTTTTGACTGATGTTCATGTACTTAGCTCTTTCTTTTTAAAACCATTTTTTCCTTTCTTCGTAGAGTTATCTTCTCATTCGATAATGAATTAGAGCCCTCTGGCTATTGGGCGTGTATAATGATAATATACATGCAAAAAGAATCTGCCTTCTTCTACTGAGCGCCCATAGTCCAGAGGTAGAATCGCCGACTGACGCCACTTCGGTCGGGTTTCAATCCTGGGTTAAAAGCAGTCGGAGTCTAACCGTAATGATGAGCTGTGATGCAGCGAAACAGATCTGTCTGCGGATGACATATGCATGAGATGGCATGCATAGATGGTTATGGTCATAAATTATTGTAAAACTTTATGAAATAGCTTACAAGACCGTGTTGTATGGACTTTTATTGAAATAAATTGTTTAAAGGAAATCATATAGAAATACATTCAATTAGACGGTGGTGTGGCAACTGAATTTTATGGTTAATTGTTTCAGTAGTAAATGAATCTGATAAAAATTTAGTTGCCAACTGGATATGCATTGTTTTTAAGTAACGAAATAATTTGTATATCGTTTTCCTACGTTTAAAAATCGGAGCGTCTATTCAAATATGGGTATGCAATAAAAATAAAGTTTGAAGTTATATGAGAGAGAGCAAGCATTAAGATTGTTTTTTCAAGTAACAAACGATTATTCATATTCTCACACTCGCAAAAATAAAAAGGTGTATTTAATATGGTTCTTTGTATCATGTCTCTTCAGAAAATGGTCGATTATGGCTCTTTCCGTTTTCATTTTTTTTTCTTTTTAATTTAGTAAGTTTTACCTTTTTAGTATTTCTCCTGAATCCTGTTCTGTCAACCATCAGAAGGTAAGATTCCAGATTTCATCTGTCCTCCATACCTTTAACATGTCCTGCGCGTGTCAAATTCTCCAGTCCCTCTTTTGTGTTATTTTAATAAACTGCTCTCTCTTCAATGAATTCTTTTAATTAAACTGCTCTCTCTTCACAACCAGAAAGAGACTTTCTGGTTGTGAAGAGAGAGCAGTTTAATTTCGTTGTTCTTGCTGTTGAACATAAAAAAAAAATATTACAGCTACAAATTTTATCGAATTGATGATATTGACCTTGAAGTCTTAGGGTCTGTGTTCCTTGTACGTCGGGGTCACCACTGTAGCTATAGGGGTTGGTTAATGTATCTTTCTTCGGCCTTGTGTCATACTTAATCGAACTCCCTACAGCTTACAAGTTTTATGCAGAGTTATTATTACTATAAGAATGTTTTCATCAGAACGTTGGTTGTCGGCAGGTTGGAATGTGTGAAATAATGTAAGAATAAAATATACATTTTGTATTGTAAAATAGAAATTTATTAAAAGGAAAGAACCCAAGTTGTAGAAGTTAATGTGCAATTAGAAACATTATCAAGAAGTTAAGGGTAGAGTTCGTGTGCAATGATAAAGTTATGGGTATCAAGAATTGTAGAAAATGTTCATAGTAGTAATTGTTGAAAGAGTACGTACGTATGTAGGTATTTATTCAGTAGGAATGTCTTTGAATGGAGAGGAAGAAGTAGAAATAATCAGTACACGAGAAATAAGGAGAAAGAGAACAAGGTGCGAACTTCAACTTCAAATCAACCTCCAGGTCGATTTGAAGTTGAAGTTACATTTTAGTTGTTTCATCTTGCGGCTCCCATCTGACTCTGTTGACCGGTCACAGAATGTCCTTAACTAAATCTGCTCATGTGACCGGCTTCAGCGAGCATTTTCGCGTTTAGATGTGAAATAACGTCATAATGAAATTTCTGTTTTTAGTCCAATCAGGATTCAGGATTTGCTTTTCGCACTGACTTGTGAATTTTTCTTAGTTGGGTTTTTCCACAATGCTTTTAGTTCTTAATTTCTTATCCCTACAATCTCATTTGTGACACTTTCATTTTAACCCCCTCTTAGCTATTAAATGATTTAATCAAATTCTCTTCATATCGAAATGCATACTCATGACTAAAACTCTATATTTCATTGGCTTTTCATTCTAAGAAAATGTCAATCAGTTAAGTGTCATACGTGAAACACGCTTGGACGATCATGTCTCGAGAGAGACATGACTGACTGGGCAGAAGATTATCCCGCAGTAGATTGCCATTGCTTTCTGCGGTAGACTGGTTGCTGACCAAGGCTATAGAACCCAATCTGTCCTGTTATTTAACTCATAACTTTCCCAAGGGTATTTGTGCAGAATTGAATGCAAAGAATTCAACTAGAATTCTATCCTATTTTTATGTATCAGTCAGTTAAGTGCCGTACGTGAAACACGCTTGGGCGATCATGTCTCGAAAGATTATATTTTTATTATTTTTTCAATTTTTCGACCTTCTTGAAGTGTACATCGATCTGGGTATCCTTCAGGGAATTTCTGAGTCCTTTATATAATTAACGGTGGAGATATTTCTCGTTTCACTACTGATTTAATGTGGTTATAGCTAAATGGATTAAAGTGATGGTCTGTGAATTTGGTAGCATAGTAATTGTGAGTTCAATTCCACGTCTCGGTTGTACAGACACAGAATCAATAGAAACAAGGCGAGCAATTTCTGAGCTGAACTAAAAAGACCAAAACGAGTTATGGATAGCGGCACAATCTACTTCTTTAGATTAAATAAATTGCTAAGTTCGAAAGTCGCTGAACGTTATCTAGAGAAACTGGCATCTGAAGAAGGCTGTAGACAACGATGGTCAAACGTTGGGTTGATAACAATAATGAGGACATTAGTTAAGTGCCATACGTGATGCACACTTGGGTGATCATATCTCTGGTTTAAGAGGGTAGCAGCTGGAAGACCCTACGTCTAGCAACAAAACTCTGCACTATGCCACATAAGTTCTGATGCCACGACACCTTTGATTTTTGTGTGGGGGCGCAGCTGAGCGAGAGACCAACAAAGCTCCTTGTAACACTAAACATGAGCTGAAGGTAAAGTTTATAGCAATATTCACCATCTTAAACATAGGTACCTACACGGTCAGTCAGTTAAGTGCCATTGGGCGATCATATCTCGAAAGAGATATGACGGAATAGGCAGAACATTATCCCGCAGTAGGTTGCCATTGCTTTCTGCGGTAGACTGGTTGCCGACTAAGGCTATAGAACCCAATCTGTCCTGTTAGTTAACCCATAACTGGAAGGAAGAGACGGATTAATACCTTTCCCAAGGGTATTTGTGCGTAAGTGAATGCAATGAATTCAACTGGAATTCGAACTCGGAATGACATTTGGAAAATTTTAAGAAAATTAAAGTCTCAATAGACTTTAATTTTCTTAGTGAAAACTCTGATATTTGATATTGAATGTTAGTGTTTCTTATTACTTGACTCATAAATCTTTCATGTGATGCTATGAAGCAAATGTGTCAAAAGTGTCACCCATTTTAATGATGACATCAATCACAGTAAATAATAACATTTATGAAAAATAAGTAAATGCCTTAATTTTTATCTTATAATTTAACAAATATAATAATTAAATAAGCTGATCACTTGAGATTTATCTAGTTTCTGCTTCTATGTTCCATATTCTTTCAAGATGTGGGTGATCATGGCTCTCCACAACGTCCTTTGTAGCTCTTGAATTTTTAAAAAATCCGTCTAAATTCTGTTCTGTCAACCATTTATATAAGCTCGTTATGCAGGTTATCAGCTGCTTTCATTTCTCCTTGCCTCTAATGTTCTGTGAGTGTGAAATTCTCCAAGCCGTCTTTCCTCATTATGTACTAAGGAAATTTCAGATGTCTTTTTGATTCTAAGTATAAGTGTTCTTTTTGTTTTTAACTTTTTTTTAAATTCCTCGTTACTCACATGTTCTGGCTATAGAATTCAAAGCATCCTTCTGTAGAACCATATTTTTTGCTGCTTCGTCATTTGTAGGGAGATTGTTGAACATTAATTAGCGCCGGTGGTAATGTATATAAAATAGACCAAACCCGGATATAAGAGAACTTTTATCCGGTCCCAACAACTCTCTTATCTCAGGGTTACACTGTATACAGGCTCTAATTTGGGACCAGAGAAAATCTCTTATATCCGGGTTATACATCAACTTATAGGGTGACCAACAGCTCCAATCCCTCTTTCCTGATTATTTTTTCTAGAACTTTGAACTCTTTCAGCAGTAGGGTAATGGATCTAAAAATCTTCATTCTAACGAGAACATCAGATAAAAGAAAATATATACACAGGCTACTTAATGTTCAGATTCAACTTTGATCCTGTACTATTAGTAAGGTGTGATTTAGCTTTTCGATTTTATCGTTTGTAGTACTGTACGTGATAAGTTTCGCAAAACGTAACAACACCCATGAAGAAAAGGTCTACAAGGATGACATTGCTGCAAAACCATTCAGAGATACTGAACCGATCGTTAATCCTACCGATAAAAAAGTTAGCTGTAATTATAGTTTCGTTGTAATTCTCGAGCTAACGTTTTCCGCTTTTTTTTCTTTGTTTAAACAAAGCAGTAAATCCACTAAGACACAAGGAGATACATGGGTGTGGAATTAGAAACCGAAACATTAATAATGAGCGGGAGAAGGAAAGAATAATCAGGACAGTAGATAGCGATTGACATTACATTTAATTTTTTGGCGATTTAAAGTTGGCTAAAAAGCATAGAGCCATAAATGAGTTGCGAGAAATATGGTTGGCATAAAATTTATGGTTACATCTAGACTGTAGATCTCACCGCCAGTCTAGTCAGTCAGTTAAGTGCCATACGTGAAACACGCTTGGGTGATCATGTCTCGAAAGAGACATGACTGACTGGGTAGAAGATTATCCCACAGTAGGTTGCTATTGCTTTATGCGGTAGACTGGTTGCCAGCCAATGCTATAGAATCCAATCTGTCCTGTTAGTTAACCCATAACTGGAAGGAAGAGACGATTAATACCTTTCCCAAGGGCATTTGCGCGTAAGTGAATGCAATGAATTCGCCAGTCTAGTACAGCGATTAAATTAAAGAACTCTAGACAGCGAGGAGCTCATTAAACAATTACCATAAAGGTAGTTATAGAAAGAATACAGAGGCAACTTTCTGACGGTAGGTAAAAGACCCAAACAGAGCCACCATATCAGGACCGATACTTTCCCGTCGTAAGGTTGCCTTTTGTGCCTTGTTTATGGGTTTTTGGATGAGCTCTTCGCTAAGGCACCTAGACTTTATGAATGTAAGCGCGGTATTAGATTGGCTGTGGTGCAGTGGAGCCGAGATCGAATTCCAGTTAAATTCCTTGCATTCACTTACGCGCAAATACCCTTGGAAAAGGAATTAATCCGTCTCTTCCCTCCAGTTATCGGTTAAATAACAGGATAAAGTTCTATAGATTTTGATTTGTGCAAAGGGCAGTGGATAACGGCTCGGAATTGTTCATCGTATATCCGGGTTCCAATTCAGTTGGGTTCGTTATATACACGCTAATATCTTTAGGAAAGATATGATTCTACATATTCCACCAGCTATGGGTTAATTAGTAAAACTTGTATTACTAAACCATTATTGTCTAGAAAAAATAAAATAAAATTGCGTACCAAATATTTACATTTCAGCATTAAATAACCTATAGACGTCGATATGCCGCTAAACAAAAACAACCAATCAATATTCTTTCCATAAAACTAAACAGCTCTTTAATATATTTTTACGGGTGTGTGTTGTGGTGCAGTGGATATCGACTCATAAAGACAAATCGGAGAGCCGAGTTCGAATTCCACTTTGAATTCCTTGCATTTACTTACACACAAATACCCTTGGGAACGGTATTAATCCGTCTCTTTCCTCCGTTTAAACAACAGGACAGATTAAGTTCTATAGTCTTGACTGGCAACCAATCTACCGCAGAAAGTAATGGCAACCTACATCGGAATCTTCTGCTCAGTCAGTCATGTCTGTTTTGAGACATGATCGCCCAAGCGTGTATCACGTATGGCACTTAAGTGACTGTCTGACTGATTAGATTAGAAACAAAGTTTCAATAATTTACTATCAATGGGGAATATAGGGAGAAAATAACGGTTGACCGTAGATATGAACAGGTTAAAATTGCTTTGAGTGTGAAAACCTTATCTTGGGAGTCCGTCCCACAATTTAGCGGTCCGTGGTAAGAAGCTGCTCGTACGAAACCTGCATTATACTAGTGTAATGCGAAACGAATTGGGGTGGTTTACTACAATATACGTGATATGGTGGATATCAGCCATGAAAGCTAGAATTGGTGGAAATTAAGAATGTAGTTTGAACATTTTCCATGCAGATAGCGAGACGCTTGCGTCGTTTTGTCTGTAGGAAAGGGTTTGTAGAGTGTAAAATAATTCGTCACCCACAAGGACGCGGAGACGATTTCGGACACTATCAATACTGGACAGCTCTTGCCCATAAATGAACGTAGTACTCTTTTTTTTTCTTTCTTTTTTTTTTTTTTTTTTGTGTACTGGTCAGGATCTTGTAAAGGTGGAAAATAACGGGCGGAGTCAGATACTCATTGGAATGGCGCAGAGAGTATCTTATCAGCATCTTTAGCAATTAATCGTATGTACTAGTTCCACTAGTTCCAAATAGGTGCGTTGTGGTATAGTGGATATCGGCTCGGAACGAGAAACCGGGGAGCCGAGTTCGAATTCCAGTTGAATCCATTGTATTCACTTACGCGCAAATACCCTTGGGAAAGGTATTAATCCGTCTCTTCCTTCCAGTTATGGGTTATTTAACCCATAACTGGAAGGAAGAGATTGGGTTCTATAGCCTTGGTCGGCAACCAGTCTACCGCAGAAAGCAATGGCAACCTACTGCGGGATAATATTCTGCCCAGTCAGTCATGTCTCTTTCGAGACATGATCGCCCAAGCGTGTATCACGTCTGGCACTTAACTGACTGACTAGTTCCACTTGAAGTCTACATTGAGTTTGGCTCAATAGTCGCCGAAGGCACGTGGCCTCTTTCAGGGAAAACTCGTTCATTGTGGTCACTGTTAAGTTTTGTGTCAGCTCGGCGATAATTGAACATCACTAGTTTGGTTTTCGAGGCATTCAATTAATCACTGTTTATTGCGCAGAAAGCAATGACAACCTACTGCGGGATAATCTTCTGCCCAGTCAGTCACATCTCTTTCGGGACATGATCGCCTAAAGCGTGTATCACGTATGACACTTAACTGACTGATTGGCTGACGGCCATATCATGTTGAAACATATACTCTTATGATCACTGAAGGTAAGCAAAGGCGATACTGGTTAGTTCTTAGATGGGTGACCGCCTGGGCATACCAGTCGCTTGATGTAATGAATGACGGCTCAAGATTAGAAATGAGAGAGCTGAGTTTCAATTCTAATCGGGTTTATTATACACATTTTCGCGCAAATATCATTGGGAAAGGTATGAATACACAACTCATTTCCACTCGGCTATGGTTGGATTAGTGGGACTTATATCATTAAATTATTCTCCCCCTTCAAAATTTAAAAATCTAAAATATTTGGCGGACCTGAAGGAGACGACCACCACCTTTAAATTTGTTGTTTTTCTTTTTTTTTCTTTTTTTTTTTTCAGGACAGTCTTATCGATTATTACATAGTTTCCGATTATCAAAAAAAAAAAAAATGGAAAAATTTCAGTATTTAAACAATTTTAGGGAGGCTCAGTTTCTTATTCAACTTTATAGTAAATCGATCCTCCATTTTGGAACCACTCGCGTTGGGGTCGCTTTTTTTTTGCGGGGGGACGAATTGTTGCTCTTGTCTTTTTCAAGTTTTCTCAAGTTCTTACGATGGCATCTTCCTTGGAAACTCTAAGAATGGCGTTATTCAAAAATTTCGGAAAGGATTCAGTAGTTGAATATGCGCAAGCCAAAAAGTTAATTGCACAGGATCAATTTACTACAAGGTTGTATGAAAAACTGAGCACCCCCCCCCCCCAAAAAAAATTGTTTAAATATTGAAATTTTTCAAAATTTTCTTTGTCAATCGGAAAGTTTATGGTTTAATCGATAAGATTGCACCGAAAAAAGTAAAAAAAAAAATTAATCTAAATGTGGTGTTAATATCGTGCAGGCGAGTGGTTCCAAAATGGATGATCGATTTACTATAACGTTGCATGAAAAACTGACCCACACTCCAAATTGTTTAAATATTGAAATTTTTCCAAATTTTTTTTTTTTGTCAATCGAAGAGTTCAATGTGTAATCAATAAAATTGCACTGAAACAAAGTAACAACAAATTTAAAGGTGGTGGTAGTCTCTTTCAGGTTCGTCAAATATTTTCTTTCCTTAAATAACCTGCAAAAGATTGATAAGCCGTAAAAGAACAAATCAATAAGTCCTTCATGTTTTTCTATTGCTGCCTTGTTTAGCACAACGTCATTTTCGTGAATATACATTTAGATTTTTTTATTTTATTTTTACAGTAAGATTCAGTCTGTACAAGGTCCGAGACCTCTCTAAGTGAATGGGTTACGTCAAAAAGTAAGTTTATATGGTTTTAAGATAACAGATTAAGATTGTAGTATTCGGGAAAGCATTCTCTTGGAAGTCTGTTTCACAGAGCATTGGTTCGCGAAAAGACGATTTCCGTTGGTCTTTGAAACAAAAAAATAATTTCCTGGTTTTCACTAAATCTTTAATGCTAAAAAAACATTGCTGTTACATATAACATGAAATTCTTACATCACAACGTAAAGTTTTATTTTTTTCTCGATTTTAAATTTGTAACAAAATGCCTTTTGAGGTAACTTAATAGTAACTAATTATACAGTATTTTTTTCTATTTCTAACGGGAGTAGAACCATTGTCTGTTTCGTTGAGGCCAGATGGAAATGAACACTGTAGTCGTAATGCTCATTAAAACTAACGTCTGCATTCACACTATTTATTTTGTAATAAATACAAAATTATGGCACAAGGCCGAAAAGGGGAGGAGAAGAACTATCCTATATCTAGCTAAACACTATCATGACCCATTCACTCATTACAATTTGCACAAGAACCCACCCATCAACTCCCAATCCTTCATACACCACAATGCCACAAACTTACAAGGGGTACCTAAAAAAAAAGTGGGGAAAATAACCCATGACAATAAAAATCTATTTATATACAATATAAAATAAATATACAATATATGTACAATAATTGATAGTATAAAACATTTAATGAAAAATAAAAGGATGGGAGGGGAATGAACCCCAAGATAAACTGAAAATACAACAAATTTTTAACTAAAATAATAATCAATGTTAGTAAGAACCGTCCATCCAAGAAAAAGAGTCGCCGCTGTATTACGCCAAACGGCGAAATCAAGAAGCACACTCGCTAAGGGAGTTGGGAGGAGTGTAAAAAAATTAATGGAATGGGACAATAAAAGGCTGAACGTCAGCATTCGCTCTTCACGGTGAGGCAGCCTCAAAAGCTGAAGTTTTCAGTATGACCTATTCTTCAGTTTATTTGAATAAAAACCGCTACTCGAATGTATATATCGCCCGGTTCACACTCCATCAACGTCTATTGAACGGGTGAAGAGGCTCATCCCTTGTTTCCTGTTTAGGACGTGGTTTCCGGCTTTCTCTTTTCCAATCTTTTCACTCTTAGTAACCCCCTGTACATCAGTGGCGTTACCGCCTTCCTCGGGGTGATATGATTAAAAAAAAAAAGAAATCTTGTATTTGACTACTTCGACAGTGTAATGGTTAACAAGCTTGACTCGCTAGATAAATTATGATTGAATAGCGAGTTCGAACCTCAATGGTTGCTCCATACTTTCGACCTTGTAAATCGTTATCAATTCTTGTATTTTATTTATAACTTAGATTCAACGGTTTGTAATTGATAAAATCCAAAATACCACAACGAAAATGTCTTTGTTGATTAGAGGTGAGTACCGTATTGTTTTTACAGTATTTACACTATTCGGACTATTTTCCTCATCTTTGTTAGTTTATATGACTTGACCCAAAGAGTTGAGTTCAATACCAGACTACAGCAGTGGTGAACAAATAACTTGCAGGGTTAGAGGGAGATAACTCATCACTTTTAATCGTGGCATTACTACTACGCTAGGAATGAGAATGATATACCCCAGTTATTGTAATAAAGGGTTCGATTCGAAATTCTTAGCACCTGAAGAAGGTTGGAGCGTACAACGGCCGTAACGTCGCACAAATGGCAACAAAGATGAGGACAATGGTTCGAATACTGTAAATACCCCCTCATCTCAGAAATATAGACAAATACGTATTGTTTTTATCTAAGATTAGTAAACATAATCAGTTGACAGATTGGTGTACATTAGAAAGATCACCATGACTAAATTTTGAATGACTTTTTTTTTTTTTTTTTTAATTCGTAGCCTATGAGAAGCTAGCTTCTATCTCACCACGTATATAAAATTCTGTGACTTCACTTAGTCCATTCGTCACACCCTCTCAGAAAGCCATATAGTAACCGATCGAAACTAAATTTTGGAACGAAGTGCAACCAAGTAAAGGTGTCTAAACTACAGTTGGTTTCACTAGGGGGCTAACTAAGCTCAGTACAATGATTGTTCATTCATTATGTCTTTGTTTTCTTGAAAGTTATTTTATTTATTACACAAATTGCTCTCGCTATTCTAAAAAAAACAAACTATTTAATTATTAAAATAAATACTTTTAAAAATAAAAATGCAATATTGATTTTTACATATTTTTTCTTTTATAGGCAAGAATCTAGTCCACCCCCCTCTGCGGTTTCAAGAACTATAAACAAATCACAATGTCAAACGCTTCAAAAAGTTTGAATTTGTTTCCCGAAAGAAATATTTACGCATGGCCTGTAGTGTTTCATACTAGAGTTGAAGAAATTTTAAGAATGTATTTTTCACTGTTAAAAAGAAAAGGAAAATTCTTGAAAAATATTGTTTACTATGAAGTTCTAAAAAATCACTATAGCTATTTCCATGGAAAATGTTCAAACTACATTCTTAATTTCCACCAAATCTAACCTTCATGGTTGAGATCCACCATATCACGCATTTTGTAGTGAACTACCCTCATTTGTTTCGCATTCCATTAGTGAAATGCCAGTTTCATACGAGCAGCTTCTTGCCACGGACCTCTATATTGTGGAACAGACTCTCAAGATGAGGTTTTCACACTCAAAGCAATTTTAACCTGTTCACGTTTAGGGTTAACCGTTATTCCCCTCCCATATACCCCATAGATAGTAAATTATTGAGACCTTGTTGCCAATCTAATCAGTCAGTCAGTTAAGTGCCATACGTGATACACGCTTCGACGATCATGTCTCGAAAGAGACATGATTGACTGGGCAGAAGATTATCCCGCAGTAGGTTGCAAAGAGGTTATTAAACCGAAGTAAGGTTTTTATCAATGTTTTCTAAACAAATCAGCTTATTCAAATGTTATGGATTGGTTTGCAAAATTAAACGGAACGCAGTTTGTAAATCTGGACAAAAAATGTTAGCGATGACTTCAACAATACTAAACATTTTGAGAATTTTAACACGCAATTTAAATTAGAACATTTTGCATGTCTCAATCAGTGAAATTCAAACTTTAGTAGCACTGGACTTTCAAAATTTGTTAAACAGCCTTTAAGGAAAAGAAGCCAAATATTTTTAGTCAAACAGGATTGATGAAACTCATATTAAAAGATTTTTCCTAACTCAATGAATTTTCTAAATGTCTTTCTAATCTTTTGCTATCAGACATCCGACATCACATATAAAGTTTTAAAACGAGACTTTCTTTTTAGAAAAATCAATTCATATATCTGTAGAATCTGTTTACCATGGATTAGTACAAGTCGGTAGATAGTTTTCTTGGGTTGAAACTTGATTTAAAAAAATCTCCATCGTAGCTGTATTGTTCCGATGATCAGGCTTCTGATTATCCGACTTGTGTTGTTCAAGGGAGTAACGTATTCAAACAATTGTAGCAGTCGTCATCTAAATTTCTGAAATAAAATGTTTTTTGTTTTTATCATTATTCCAGGAATTATTTGGATTAGTATCCTTATCTTTTTTTTTTTCCCCCGTAACGTTTCGGGTGGTACAGAAATAAAACATTTTTCTGGTCCAAATGATGAAATCTCGTGGTTTGCGCGCGAAAATTTAAGTAGGAACTCTTTTATTTATTTATTTATTTATTTATTTTTTTTTTTTAAGCGAAAACATGTAAAATACGAATTTAGGTAAAAATGGCACAAGCGGAAAAATAGGAAAAAAATCTCTGATAATAATTGATCTTATCTATTTTATATAGATGTATTCTTGGATACCAATTTTTTTTTTTTTTTATTACTTAATGACTTCCACGATGGCGCTGATATTAATGGTGTGTGCTTGACATTTCCCGGACAACTAAACCAAAAGTAAAAAAAACAAACAAACAACTGTCCTCTGATTAAAAATTTGACTTTAAATAGCTTAAAATTAAACAACTATTAGTGTTTAACGCGTATGTTTTTTCACTGGTGCCATTATTACGGTTCACTTGAAAATATTAGACGACTAACAGTTATATCTCAAAATTGGGGATTGGGAGTTCGAAACGTTATAATACAAAACACAAAAAGATAAAGATACAAGTAATTCGTGGAATAATTGTCACAATTTCATTAAAATATCTTCTCTTGAAACTCTACAAAATAGAAAAAGAACAAGAAACAAAAAGGAATAACACCCTTGCTTTAAGGAAGACATCCAGATCGTCGTCGTCTTCATTGATGTCAGGGAAAGGGTTTATTTTTTCCTTTTTAAACAACATTCAGTAAATTTTATGTTGCTTTATTCTTTAAATTTTATTCGTTGGAGAAATTCTCTCTCGATACAAACACTTGATTTGATAAATAATACATGGACAACGGAAATGTAATGAAGGTTGGTTATTGAAAGTTGTCTTTGAAATATCTAAAAATATTTCTAAACACACAGATATTTCTGCAAGATCTATGCATTAAGTAATTGTGGCGAATATCGTCCACTTAGAAGAAAAAAAAGTGAATATATTACCGTCGATTATCACTGACAGTCTCATTCATTTGTCTATATTTATGAGATGCGGTATTGTAATTATTTACACTATTTACATTGTTCAGACTGTTGTCCTCATCTTCGTTACCATATTCACGGCGTTTCGGCCGTTGTATGTTCCGATCTTCTTCAGGTGATTGAAATTTCCAACTGAACCCTTTATTTCGTCCACCGGAGTAGATTGTTCTCGTTTCACATGCGATGTCTCAGTAAGTCGTCAAGGGGATAAAAGCATTGGTTGAATGCAGTTACTTAACGCGGTTGGGAGTTCAGTACCTGGCTACAGTAGAGCTGGAAAAAAAAACTTGGCGAGTTGAGTTAAAGGAGAATAACTAATATTGAATCCACAGGAAAAGACATGGCACGTGGAACAAGTATTTGACCTGTAGCGTACAACGGCCGTAAACGTCGTGAAAAAATATGGCAATAAAGATGAGGACAACAGTCTGAACAATGTAAAAAGTCCCATTCATTGAAAAACAAGAAATCTTCCTCCTTCCATTTCTGCATTGCTTAAAACATTTTTATGTATTATTTATTTATTTTATTTTATTTTTTTTTTTACACTGATTATTGTTTTTTACAGTCAATATAAAGTGAGCAAGACAAAAAAGATATTTATTCGATGTGAAGGTAAGATGAATTTGATCTGTAAATATTCTGATCAAAACGGAGGGGGGGGGCGTGTTTAAACAAGAAAAAAATGAATGCATTTGATAAATAAATCGCCTGAAATACATCTACTCCAAAATCAGAGAGAAATGGCAAGATTTTTTTTGTCTCCCCCACCCTCTTTGTTTCTTAACCTGCAAGTTAATTGGGGGTGGTGTCCGTTTTGTTTTTCGTTAGTATTTGGGTATGTCCGGCTTACTTTGTCTCTGTTTTCGCCAAATAGTGAGGGGGGGGGGGGGAAGGTCGACCAGCGTTTTTCTGGAAGAGCAATCTTAAGGCAAGCAGTTTTTGTAAATAAGTGTTCAATATTGAGAAATAGAGCATTAATAAACAAAATGTTCAAACTTATCTTCCCAACACGGAGTTTCGCAGTCATCGCATGTGTAAAAAAATCGTATTTATAGATCATATATTTTTTGAAGTAATATATTTTATATTTCCGCGTATACGGCGAACTTTAGATCAGACTTTAAAAAATATAGCAAATTTTAATGAATTTATCCTATACCTGTAGTATAAGACGACTGCTTATTGGTGATATAAAGATGTTATTGGAAATGTTGTTACTTGCTGTATCCTTAAAAATTCAAAATCCTATACCTGTAGTATAAGACGACTGCTTATTAACTATATAAAGATATAATTGTTACTTGCTATATCCTTAGAAATTCAAAATAAACGAAATAACAAAGCCGATTCAATATCACGTTTTACCTACACAGTCAGTTAAGTGTCATAAATGATATACACGCTTGGGCGTTCATGTCTATTTCGAGACATGATTGACCAAGCAAAAGATTTTCCTGCAATGGGTTGCCACTACTTTCTGTGGTAGACTGTTTGCCAGCCAAGGCTATAGGACTTAATCTGCACCTCGGCTTGGTGTAATGGTTATCTTGTTTCGCTAGAATCTATTACAACTAAGTAGTGAGTTCGATCCTCACTGGGTACCCCATACTTTCGGCCTTGTGCCACATCTAAGCGGCGCTTAGAAAATCAACTATAGAACTTAATCTGTCCTGTTATTTGCCCCAGGAAAGAGACGGATTAATACCTTTCCCAAAAGTATTTGCTCGTAAATGAATGCAACGAATTCAACTGCAATTCGAACTCGGTTCTTCGATTTCTCATTTCAAGCCGATATTCACTGCACCACAACGCACATTCCTACACACATCCCTTAAAAGGGAAACCATTGTTTTTGTCTACGTTTAATCACGTGATCTTTTGCGAAAACTGATTATTCTCCTTTTCCTATATCTGAACAATTGCAAACAGCCTGTTGTATAAAATATATTGTATACTTATATTTCATCTACAATCACAAAATACCGTTAATAATACGTTAATTAAGTGATCGATAAAGTTTGTTGTGAATGCAATCATAACTCGATGTCTACATTTTCTCAGCTGAGCTTGCATGAATATAAGTTGATTTCATTGATATGAAATTATTTTTCAAATAAGCAAGTTATGAAATTTTAACAGTAATATATATATATATATATATATAATGTCGAAATAGTTTTTATACGGTGATTTTTAGGATTTTAAGGTCGTCTTATACATGAAATATAGATGTTACGTAAATAAGTGATATCTGCAAATATAATCAGTTTTACTATTTAACCCTCTGAAAAGCGAAAACCATTTCTACGAAACCGAAACAGGAAGATAAGTCTGACCATGGTGTTGTATTTGTTTACTAAATGTAATTCTATGCGCAGAATTCCAGTTGCAGACACCTCATTACAAAGATTGGCCAATTTTCAAAAGAAAAGTATTTACTATATTAAACTACTTCTACTATTGATATTAATTATTACGAATCTTTTGACCAAATATTTGCCAAACACCGAAACGATTATTTTGTCAGATCTAGATTAACCCAAGGAATTGATCAAGTTTGTGGCAGCCATGTTACATGCCCGTCGGTGGGGATGTTTGCTTGTGCTCAATTTTTGTATATTGCTGCGTGACATCCCAGGATTTGCAAGTTATTGATAGTGACCAGTTCTTTCCTCTTACAGTGATCCATAAAACTGACCTTGAGCTAAAGCTGACTTAGGCAAACAAAGAACTATTATATCAATGCTTGTACGGATTTGTGGCATTAGAATAATCAAACGACAGAAAATGGATTCTTTTCTTCTTATATTGAATGTTTAAAGTAAAATAGATTAATGTTTGTATAGAATTTGAACCTGCTTACTCTTTCTTGGCAATGAGGTTTAAAATTAGGATTTATAAATGGGATAACCAATCGTTTAGGTTAAGATTATATTTACCGCCGGACTGTTGTTTTTTTTTTGTTTTTAATCCTAAATATTGCAAATTGAGTAAGGACTTGTTTAATCATAGCATATGGGTAGAAGACGGACCGTTTTTATTTGAATTTGAAAAGATCAAATTAAGTGATCGATGAGGTTTAAGGTATGTCGATGTCTCTGTTGGTCGTCGGGTCAATTTTTGTGACACATTTTTGATTGGCAAAATTCAGTTTTTGGTTGGGTGGTATTAAACAAATATATCAGGATCTTTTCTCCACCTCGATGTCAAGTTTAATAGTCAATTTATTCAACAGACATTTTAAATAAAATCCAAAAACAATTCTCGAAACTACAGTTGGTTATTTAAATAAATAAAAAAATGCAAATGTTGCTTGGGAAGATTAATGACTAATTTTAATTGTCAAGATATTCAGAACGCTGTTATTGGAGATTACTAATCAAGACTGATTAAGAAACAAAAACCCAAAATAGATTTATTTATAAAGAAAAAAAAATAAGGGTAACACAGGAACAGTAGTTTCAATTCAATTGAATAGCTTCATAGTTGAATATCTTTGAATTTTTAACGTGAGATTAATAGTCATTAGCACTTCAACAATGTCCTGGCTATTTGATAACTATAATATTAAGAGTCAATTTTATATGAAATAAAATATTGAAACGCCTCAAGTGTAGTGTATACGCCCTTAAAATCCTTTTCGTTATACGAAAGAATAAATGGCCAACTGTAAAGGCGAATATTAAATCGAGGTTCAATATATAATCGTATTCATAAGTATGGAAGATATTTGGGTACTACTATATTTTACTTTTAAAGGAAAAGCTTCATCTGATATTTCCCTATTTAAGACACAGATTAATTTATTTTGTAAAGTTTGAACTTTAAAAATCACTGCGTTCTATACGGCGAAGAGTCCAAGTTTGATCTCAAGCCTGGACTCTGCTACTTTTATCACGGGGGTGTTCCGAGAATACTCTAGAAATTTTGTCTGAATTGTATTTTGCATAAACATTTCATACTCAATTTAGTGGGCATCTTGTAAGCAGTAAAATACGGAATATAAATTAATCAACATTTTGGTTGCAAGAAAGTATAAAATAAAACAATATAGGACGTAGAAAAAGCTTCTTGTAAGCTTTTGTTTTAATAGAAAAGCGCATCTTCATACATGAATCAAAGTAAGCTTTTGTTTTAATAGAAACATATCTCTACATGAATCAAAGTGTTTTTGTTTTAACAGAAAGAGCATCTCTACATGAATCAAAGTAAGCTTTTGTTTTAATAGAAAAGTTACATCTCTACATGAATCAAAGTAAGCTTTGTTTAGACAGAAAAGTTACATCTCTACATGAATCAAAGTAAGCTTGTTTTAATAGAAAAGTTAATCTCTACATGAATCAAAGTGTTTTTGTTTTAATAAAAGTTAGCATCTCTTTACATGAATCAAAGTAAGCTTTTGTTTTAATAGAAAAGTTACATCTCATACATGAATCAAAGTAGTTTTTTGTTTTAATAGAAAAGTTAACATCTCTACATGAATCAAAGTAAGCTAGTTTCTTAATAGAAAAGTTACATCTCTACATGAATCATAGTAAGCTTTTGTTTTAATAGAAAAGTTACATCTCTACATGAATCAAAGTAAGCTTTTGTTTTAAATAGAAAAGTTACATCTCTACATGAATCAAAGAAGCTTTTGTTTTAATAGAAAAGTTACATCTCTACATGAATCAAAGTAAGCTTTCGTTTTAATAGAAAAGTTACATCTCTACGGAATCAAAGTAAGCTTTTGTTTTAATAGAAAAGTTACATCTCTACATGAATCAAAGTAAGCTTTTGTTTTAATAGAAAAGTTACATCTCTACATGAATCAAAGTAAGCTTTTGTTTTAATAGAAAAGTTACATCTCTACATGAATCAAAGTAAACTTTTGTTTTAATAGAAAGTTACATCTCTAAGAATCATAGTAAGTTTTTAGTTTTAATAGAAAAGTTATCTCTACATGAATCATAGTAAGCTTTTGTTTTAATAGAAAGTTTACCCTACATGAAATCATAGTAAGTTTTTGTTTTAATAGAAAAGTTGTTATCTCTACATGAATCATAGTAAGCTTTTGTTTTATTAGAAAAGTTACATCTCATGATGAATCATAGTGCTTTTAAGTTTTAATAGAAAGTTATCTCTACATGAATCATAGTAAGCTTTTGGTTTTAACAGAAAAGCATCTCTATGAATCATGTGCTTTGTTTTAATAGAAAGTTACATCTCTACATGAATCATAGTAAGCTTTTGTTTTATTAGAAAAGTTGTATATCTCTACATGAATCATAGTAAGCTTTTGTTTTAATAGAAAAGTTACATCCTTAAGCATGAATCATAGTAAGCTTTTGTTTTAATAGAAAAGTTACATCTCTACATGAATCATAGTAAGCTTTTGTTTTAATAGAAAAGTTACATCTCTACATGAATCATAGTAAGCTTTTCCATTTATGATTAATAAATCTAGATTAACTTAGCGGTACAAATTAATACAGAAATTTAAAATTTATAAATTATTCTATTCAAAATTTTAAAAAAATGAAAACATTTAATGAAAATATTAAAATTATTCATCGGAAATTTTTTTTAAAAACAATATTATATCTATTATAATATCTTATTAATAAAAGCTTTGAATCGTAAGTGGGGGTTCTGTATTACTAAAAAGAAAAAAATGATTTGAGTTCTCCAAGGAGTTCTGCGTATTAACTATATTTCTTTTCTCAAAATTTCATTAATAGTGGGAGGTAAAAAACGTTATATATATATATAAAGATTTTTTATAACTTTTTTTTTTAAATGATTTCATTAATTTGTGAATAAGCTTTTAAAGTTTTATTTAAAATCCGACAATTATTTTAATTTTACAAGAATTTTTTTTAAATCAATATGTTTTTCACAAAAAAAAAATCTAAAATATCCTATACTAACTTTGGGTTGGGTCCCCTGCTGATGTAAAAAAAAATTAGCCAAAATTTCATACATTCTTAAAAGGATTTAAAAAAAAATTCTTTGGTCTTTCTTCCTAATAGAAAAAAATCAACATTTTTTTTTTTTTTTTTTATCAGTTGCGATACATACATCTTCGGCTTTTGGGGAGAGGAAAAGACATAAAAAAAATAAGGTTTCTGTTTAAGATATGTTAAAATATTTTAATAAAATTAGTCATTTAATTTATAATAATGAATTAGATTTGAATAAAAAGTAAATGTTAGACGCGTTATTTAATCTATAGAAATTAATCATTTGAAGACGTTTTTTAAGTGAGTCTTATACGTGCCAACACAATGTATGTGTAAAATCACGTTTTATTTAATACAAAAAAGAAATATAGTTTATTAATAAAGTATGACTTTAAATTATGGTAATAAGGTATTAACCTAGTAATGGTCTAAATAAAATCTGGTATTAAGGCGATTATTGTTTTTCTCAAAATGGCGGCGTCAATAACATGGGACTGCAGATACACTATTCAAAATTTATTTACATTTTAATTTTTTTATACTATTTCTTTTTTTCTCTTGCTGTTATTGTCTTCTTTATATGATGACTTTGTAAAATTATTTGGAAAGATCATTAAAAGATCAATATTAGAAAAACTTCTAAGTTTCAAAAATAGGTTTCATTGTAATGTTGTTCTGTAAACAAATAAGACCGTTTGTTGATCATAAAAATATTATTACTAAAACCAGAAACTGGATGTTTATTTAGTTCGGTATTTAAAGAATATAATTAGTGAAAAATGATTTTATTTTAAACGAGTTGGTACTATTTGACTATAAGACTCGTCTCCTCCTCGACTATTATTTTATGCGGTTCAAGTAAGTGTGAAATTAATCATGCGCATTAGTTTAATAAAGGGGACTGGCAGTGGCGATTGTAGAACTATGGAAATTGGGGTGGGGAGAGTACTTAGGAGCCGAGAATTTTCTGAGGAGGGGAAAACTCAAGCAACGTCTTCATTTTCATACTATAACACTATCGTATACCCAACTTAGGACTGAGTTTAAGTATAAGTATGTTACTTCACTAAATTACTGAACAATTCTCTCACGTGGCCATTATTTCTGATCAACGTCTTCCTTCAGATATGAAAATATGATTAAGTGTTTTTCCCCTACCTAACAACATCTGTTTCTATCTATCCTGTTATTTTATTTGTTTTTCTTTCTCACTGGTCTCTGTTTGTGTCCTTAAAAAGCTTAAATGAAAGAGAAAACTTAGAGGGAAAAGTGCTGAAGATCAAATCTCATCAAAATCAGACTGACTGATCAGTTTCATAAATTTTGAAGCTTATAAAAGAGGGGCAAGCCAAAATTCGGGGGTGGGGTATGTTCCTCCCCGTATAATTTCCATTGGAAACTGGTGTAATAGTAAAAAAAAAAAATTTTATTTTATTTTATTTTTTTTTTTTGTGGGGAGTAAAGCAATTCAAAGTTATGACTAAGTGTTGCTAACCGAAGATAGACTGAAGACAAGACAGAAAAAAAAAAAATATAACAGTCATTCTTTTGGCTTGTGAACAAAAAATAGAAAAATAAGTATATAGATAGTCATACTGACTATGAATAAAATTTTATTACTATCTATGTACTGATATTTACTTATTTAAATTTGTTTAATATACGATTTTTTAAAATCTGTTGCTTCTTGGTAGCAACGACAGGTGATGACTTGGTTGTATAGTCACAGGTCTGTTCACAAGAGACGTATAACTAAGGTAGGAAAACAGACTATGGCAAATCGTACATAATCATGTTTATACACACGTACGTAGACTGACAGAATGATAGACATGCAGGGAAATAAGTTAAGTAAGCAGAAATAAATGGGCCATCTGATGGGCTTTTATATACAATTGACAAGTAGATAAGTAGGTAGACAGAATGCGTTTAAATTAGTTGGAGTAAGGCTATCAGGGCGGTTTCTGGTAGTCAGACATTATGGCTTCAAATATGCATATTATTTCAATTTATTTGATAAAACCTTGTTACTTCAGTCAGTCAGTTAAGTGCCATACATGATACACTCTTGGGCGATCATGTCTCGAAAGAGACATGACTGACTGGGCAGAAGATTATCCCGCAGTAGGTTGCCATTGCTTTCTGCGGTAGACTGGATGCCGACCAAGGCTATAGAACCCAACCTGTCCTGCTATTTAACCCATAACTGGAAGGAAGAGACGGAATTAATACCTTTCCCAAGGGTATTTGCGCGTAAGTGAATACAATGAATCGAACTCGGCTCCCCGGTTTCTTGTTCCGAGCCGATATCCACTGTACCACAACGCACATCCCTGTTACTTATTCATCTTTAAAGAAAAAAAAGTTTCATTTCAGTTGCTTCTTAGCTGAAACTTGCATGCCGTCAATCTACGATCGTTTTTCAGGAGCACACATCGGAAATAAAAATGATCTGTGCAGCTGACTAACGATCGTAGATTGACGATCTGAGAGTTGCGATAAAGAATGACTGAAATTAGGATTAAAGAAATGCTAATCGAAAATTTAATCATAATGAATCTTAATCTTTATTTCAACTTCACCAATTCTGTCCGAGTCGCTGTTTCAACTATGGAGATTATCTAAGCACAGCTTAGATGAGGCACAAGGCCGAAAGTATGGGACATCCAGAGCGGATCGAACTCTCTACTCAATTGTAATGTTGCTGTTTCAACTATGACAGGAAATCACAATTTTGTCTTGTGGGTAAGAAAATAGATATTTTCTTTTTAAAATAGGTCATACTAATATTCTTTTTACTTTATTTGATTATCAAATATCTTAATAAATTAAACTGTTAATCATTAAATATTTAAATAAGCTAGTTTATTATATTATTATAAGTTATATATGTATATATATATCAAAAGGCAAGATGTTTGTGTCTGTCTGTATGTATGTCCTTTATGCAAATCCACAATTTTTATCTGATTCTCACCAAACTTCACAAATATTCTTTAGGCTTCCGGTTAGGTCATGGGCTACTTATTTTCCCCGATTTCCTCCCCCTGATATCGGAAATCGATACTCCGATATCCGATCAGGTCTGATTAAGATCAGGATTTCAGCCCTTTTATCGTGGTTCTTGCAGCAGAATTTGCTCTAACTTGGTAAAATTATAGTTTTTAGTCTCAAACATTAGTAGATCTCAGACGACTCATTTTCTCCGATATCAGAAATCGATACCCCCCCCCCCTGATATTCTATCGAATTTGATAAAAACTGATATTCAGCCATGAATATGGCTCATTTTCTTCAATTTTATTCCCGATGGGTACGATAAGTTTTCATGGACTTACTTAGGTTAGTCTATCCTTGGATGGTTTATTTGACTCCGACATTGGAAATCGATACCCCGATATCTTATCGGGTCTGATCAAACGTTTTCAGCTCTTTTACTTTGTTTTTTTTTTTGTTTTTTGTTTTTTTTTGCTGAGTAGGTATAATTGTAGTTATTAAAAACGTACGTTTTTGGGCCAACGTCCAAAGAGTCTAAGCTTCAGGACCATGGATTAGTTTTAAAGCTTTCATTACACCCGAGCAACGCTGGGCTATACTCCAAGTGTTTTTTTTTTTGTTTTTTTTTGTATAAAAAATATTAGTTTTTATGTAGTAGTATTTTTAATTAATATTTACATTTCAAAAATAGAAAGTTTAAAATAGAGAAAAAAATCTTCACTTTTTTCGTACCCACAAGACGATGAGTATTGAGTTTGATCTACATTGGGTTCAGCATACAAAAATATTTACCAACCAACCAAACAAAGCCAAATTTATGCCATTTCCCCCTAACAACCATTCCGACAACCCGCAAAACAATGGGTACCGTTCCTTCAAATCTTTGACATAAATTGTCTTCAGATTCTTATTTTCTCGAAAAGATTTTTGTTTTCGTTGCGTTTGTTGCACTCTGAAATGTTACCATATCCTGGTCGATCTCTTTTTTGTTGTCTCTACCCATTCACAGTTCTAGTTTAAAAATTCCGTTCGAAAGTTGAGGCATTTAAATATTCAGATTATTACTTTTTTTTTTTTTTTTAACGTTTTATGTCTCCCTAGACATTCGCCGGTCATTTGCATTAATAGTTATTTTTAATAAATTGTATTACACATTTATCTTTTGTTTCATGTAACACCAACTTTGTGTTCGTATATATAATGAAAAAAAAGTATCCTTATTTGCTTGTGTTCATGTAACAGGGTTGTCAGTCAAAGATATCCTGAATAATATGCCCTTTTTCAATAGGGAAATTGATAGCGGACGCCTATGTCCCCCTTCTTTTCTTTAAGGATTTTATGTTGGGAGTAGAACGGATACTTTTTTTTATAGGGGACTAGTTCATTTTTTTTCTACATTCTAGCAATCGTTGAAAAACAATGTCCCATTTTCCCAGAAATTTGTTTCATTGATTTACTCTTTCGTTGTGTCAAGCCGAATTAAACTGTATTTGTCAAACTATGTTCGCTCAGTACTTCTATGAATGTACAGAAGATAATAGAAGTCTTTGCAATTCGTAAACTAGACAGTTTCAAATCTAGTCATAAGAAACAATATTTCGTCATTCAAGATTTTTTTTCTCTTGCCATACTTAGGCTATTGGTCATTGACGTTCATTTATTTTTCTTTATCGCTTTGTCTTTGTTTGTGTGTGTGTGTGTGTGTGTATATATATATATATATATATATATATGTTTATAGTCGCATTTACTCATGGATTCTAAGTATAATCCAGTTTTTTTTTCCTGAGGGGAGGAAAAAGAACCTTGGCCAATCATGGCCGGTCATCTCCTCTTCTGTCCTCCCAATCAGTTGCAGTAGTGCATATCCATTCTGTGGGTGCATTTTTTGCACAGTACGTAACAACACCAGTAGAACTTACATTCGCAGTCTTCCGTTATGACCCTGGGAATGGTCTGGAAGCCCCGGCCGCAGCACATGAGGACACAACCATCCAAACCATCGCTGTCTCGCTTACAGCGACGGTTTCGCGTACCCAGCGAGCCGTACTTGGTGTTGTTCAAGCAGAAATCTGGTGATTGTTTCAAGTAAACGAGGTCCTTCTTGGTTGGTTTCTTCATGAACTTGTTGACCGGCTTTAACTTGTGCTTCTTACGACTCATTTTCACGTGACTGGCACCGTCATAACGCTTGAAGAGGTACGAGCCAGTTGCCCGGAAATTTTCCATGTTACGCCAACATATTCGCGCTGAACATGAACCGGAAACCCCATGGCATTTGCACACTCTTTTGATATTAGCTTTGACAGCCTGCGAGAAAATAAAAGGAAATTTAGAAGGTACTCTTTTGAAATAACAAGCAAAATAATAATAATAAAACACAGAGAAAAAAAATGAAATTTCATAGGCGCTTGTGTCCCTAGCAGTAATTTTTACCTATTTTTATAAGTATTATTGTTTGACAACGTTTTCGATCGGTTCATTCTTTGACCGTTAACCCTTAAACAGCGGGCGTCATCAATTGCTGGTTGTTTTTGAGACTAGCGGATATCATCAATTAATGGTTTAAACCTTTTTATAACGATAGCTACATCATTCCAAATGATTAAATAGAAACCTTCGGCTTACGATATTTTCTTGAATATATTGCTATTTCTCTATACATGGTTCTTGAAGAGAATAGGTGAAAATATCCACGACAAAGGGCACAAAAGGATTTTGCATAGAATGTAACCACCTAGTAGGTCCTATTTATATGCAATACCTTTCCCTACCTTAAGCCTTTTACCGCGAATAATACCGATATAGAATATGTTCCTACATTTTATGCTATATATATATATATAATTTCCTTCAAATATCTACTTGATGATTGCATGTATCTGGATTTCAGCAACATTTAAACGTCTCATAAAATATGAATCTGGGTTACTTTAAAAGCAACCAGTTTGCTGAGGTTGCTTTGTGGTGGCTCTTACCTGAAACCAGATAATACCGAAACCTATATAGAATACCGTTCTACATTTCATTAAAGATGTAATTCTTTCAAATACCTGTTTGAGGGCTGAAATTAATTCAGCCAGAAGTTTGCCAACCTCAACACGCGTCAAATCGTCTAATTAAATGCTGGTTCTCTTGACATTAAAAGCAACCATTTTGTTGAGGTCGCTTTGTGGCTTCTCTTAATTTTTATGCAACGTGGGCTGTTAATCATGTTTCCATAAAGATAACAAGTCAAACATTATTTAAATATTTCATGATCATTGACCTTTAAACGGTGAGAATTAACAATTGATGTTTCAATGGGGATCAGAAGATATCGAATGATTTAATCTTTCTCCAACAATACTGGCAATATTCATTCATGATTCGAGTCCAAATGTCTAGTTGTCAACTCTGAATTCTAAACCATTTGTAAAACTTGAATTGTAACTATGATTACCTTGTATAGTTTTAGCATAAAACACAGGTGTTGAAACACACGCTGAGGGACGTTTAAGGGCGGGAAAAGTTTCAAGTAAGCAGTTTGAAATTGGGATAAAGTAACATTAATAGTGTCTTATACGAAGCTGCATTTTCTATAGTGTGTGTTTACGGTATGATGTATTTAAGGGTTAAAGTGTTCAATATTAGAGATTGAGTGTATGTAAATATAAAAAGGGACACTGACATCAGCACCCAGAGGCGACAGTCTGTTTCATGGCAATCACCAGGTCATGTGTGTTGTTTTTGCTCAACTTTTTACATATACAGGTCAGTCAGTTACATGCTAAGTTTCTCGTCTCGCTTGTGGAACTCCCTTCCGGCTGCATGCTTTCCAGTCAACTTTAATCTTCAAAAATTTAAATGCAATGTCAATCGCTATCTAATGCTCTCCTGATTACTTCTCGTCTCTTTTCGCTCCTTAGCAAATGTTTGTTTCTAATTCTTCCACATTCAATTACCCCCTTGTGTCTTAGTGGGTTTTCCGCCTTGCATGGGGTGAACTCTAATAAAAAAAAAAAATGAAAACATATATATATATATATATATATATATATATATTTGTCGATATCTTTTTTTGTTAATGCGTGAGAATGATGTAGATTAAATATTTCTGATAGTGTAGTCGCAAAAGCAATATATATCCATTTATGCAAATTTAGGAGATTTTTTCGTTGAATACTCTACTGTTCAAAGTACTTTTCTGATTTCCAGGGAGACATTTAACAAATTTTTATCTAGTGTTCACCCGATACAAGCCCCAATATTCACTTAGGCAGAGAGTAACTGAAGGAGTTTGTTTTAGAAGTGATAAGCGTAGAAGCTGCAGTTTATGAGTATATGTGAAAAAAATATTGTTAAACCGATTTGAACAGGCTAAAATTGTAGTGAAAAAGGAGGTCTTTTTTGGTCAATTCTATAGGGTAGCGGTTCAAGTGAATAAGCTGTTCGAGGGGAACTTACATCTCAATAATGAAATATGAATAGAATGAGGCTGGTTCACCAAAATTGTAGGTGGCATATCCGGGTTCTAGCTGTGAGGGTTAGGATTGATAGCACTCACTGTCTGAGAACTTTCAGTTTTTAGGAGCCCCTCGTAAATATGTGGTATTGTGGTGTATGAAGGATTGGGAGGTGATGGATGGTTTCTTTTGGTGATTGAGCAAATTGTAACGAGTGAATGGGTCGTGATAATGTTTAGCTAGGTATAGGATAGTTAAGCGAGAACCAACCTCTACCCCTCCCCTTTTCGGCCATGTGCCACAATTTTATATATTTATACAAAATAAATATTGAACTTTCAGTTCATCTTAGCTTTTATGCTAATTTTGTGCTTTAATGAGAATGCGTCTATTTTGTTTGTTTTAGGCATGGAAAGTCATTAAATTTATTTCTGTTGGCTGCATTTTAGTGTTTTTGAATCTAAAAAAGGAATACATTATATTGAGTATAATACAGCCATATCCACGTAATTTTTTTCAAACATTGTACGATATCATAAATTAAAATCTCAATGAATATATTGCGCTAGAATGTTTTTTTTCTTCTCTCTTTTACAATATTAAAGAATAAAAATTAATTGGATGTTTATCCATAGCATGTTTCTTCACCTCATTTCCACATCAAAATTTATTTTCGAATCTTCGGTGAGGCGCTAACTAAATTGTAATACATTTTAAGGTGTTAATTAATCTATCACATTTTCTGTTTTGATATGACTATATATATTAAATTATGCAAAAAACAAAAAAAAAAACAAAACAAAACAAAAACGCCGGGCTATACTGCTAGTCTGAACATAAAGAACTTTTATTTGCCAACCATACTTTAAAATATACATAGAATTGATTGCGGGTAAGATGCTTACCTTCCTCCCAGCTTCGTTATTCCACAGGTTCATAAGTCCCTCTGGTACTTCTTTCGTCTCTCCAGAATCTACGAACTCTCTGGAGAACTTATTACCATAGCGGACATTGTCCGAACAACCACCCCACTCGAAATCGTCTGTCGGTTCATTGATCCTGATTTTCCGATCGCAGCCGCAGTTATCAAGCTCTCCTTTGGCGCAGCCTCGGGCAACACTGTACATGATCCCTGCAGAGAAGATGGCATAAAGGTAGGCTGTTTCGCGAGTATCTGCAAAATAGACAAAATGAAAAACACTTTCATCAACACAGAAAAAAATTATATCTTTATGGCGCACGGACTGAAATTGCTATGACATTTAAGCTTTGTAACAAATGCCCGAAATTGAAACAGATGCATATATCATTGACTAGAGATGAGACGGCAGATTTTTATTATTTTTGCTGTCGGTATCGTGCGTGGTGGATATCGGCTCGGAACGAGAAATTGGGGAGCTGAGTTCGAATTCTAGCTGAATTCCTTGCCTTCACTTACGTGCAAAAACCCTTGGAAAAGGTATTAATCCATCTCTTCCCTCAAGTTATGGGTTAAATAATAGGACTTTTGGGGTTCTATAGCCTTGGCTGGCAACCAATCTACCGCAGAAAGCAATGGCAACCGACTGCGGGATAATGTTCTGCCCAGTCAGTCATGACTCATTCGAGACATGATCGACCAAGGCGTGTATCACGTATGGCATCTAACTGACTGACTGACTGATCGTTTGTTGATTGTATTAAATGCTTTGTTGTTTTATCCTTTGATTTCGGCATTTTTCAACTGGGACGTTGGTGTGTGGTGGTTTCATATCCAACTGGGGATATGTTTGTCGGTCATGTTACATTCCCTTAGTCTTCTCAACTAGACTACCTGATTTCTTCATACGAGATGACCTGATAGTCCTTTGTTTAGTTGATCTACTAGATCAGGTAAATCATTTTCATGGGTATCATCAATATAACGGAAGTATGTTGATTGTTTTGGTAAAGGACCGAATTCAGGAAATTCTAAGATACAGGCCATCTATTCCCCTGATAGGCGATACAGTTGGTAATCCAAATTTTTGTTTGTAACAATCATCCTCTCTATTATAGTAAAGACCGTTGTATATTTATTTGTGTGTGCGTGTGTATATATAATGTTACGGAAAATCCCGAAGATTAACGAAATGGTTTTAAGAACCGACATATCGAAATTATTTGCTTGAACATTATCTACTCAAATACGAGTATTGACTAAAAAATATTCTCTTTGTAATTGAACAGTATATTTATTTCTACCGGCCTGATTGAATCCTGTCGAATGATGCACGTTTTCGTACAAAATTTATTGTAAATAATCAGGTCGTTAGAAATAAATATATAAATATACTGTTTAGATAAAAACAGAATATCTACTCAAATACGAGTATCGGTTATATATAATGTTCAAACAAATGTTGTCAAAACCATTTCGTTAATTTTAGGGATTTTCGGTAACATTGTATGTTTACATTTGATGATATTACGATACATTTCAGAGCAGAGATGGCTATTTATGTAGAATCGAAAATTTTGTTATATAAGGCTTGATTTGACTTCGATTAGACTGTGGAATCATTCACCAAATCAATTGGTGGCTTTTATGTTGATAGGGGCCGCAGGTTCGAATCGTAACAAAATTTATCGTAAATAATTAAGCCGGTAGAAATACATTTATAAATATTCTGTTTTTAATCAAACAGTATATCTACTCAAATACGAGTATTGATTATTTATAATGTTCAAGCAAATAAATTAAATATGTCGGTTGTTCAAACCATTTCGTTAATCTTCGGGATTTTCCGTAGCACACACACACACACATATATATATATATATATATATATATATATATATATACACATATACACACACACATCTATCACGCTCATGGATCGATAAGGCATCATTGGCTCAGTTCATTCTCTTCGTTAAAAGTTATTAAACCTCTTGTCGCGAGTTTGCTCTTTAACAGTGCCTTATTTTATTTTTGCGATAGTTATGTCGTCGAATAGTGTGTGTGTATGTATATATATATATATATATATATATATATATATATATATATATATATATCGCTCATTCAGCAATGAATTCGAGCACTCTGGATACTGGCGTATGATACATCATACGCTAAAAGTCTGCCTCCTTCTACCGAGCGTCAATAGCTCAGAGGTAGAATTGCCGACTGACGCCAATTCGGTCGGGTTTCAATCCTGGGTTAAAAGCAAGCGGATGTCTAACCGTACTGATGAGCTGTGATACAGCAAAACATGCGGATGACTATATATATATGTAGACTATTATAATAAAAAAAAAAGTTGTGTATCTATTTGAGTGTATATACATTTCTCTCCTGTCACGCTCAAAGGTTTGGATTATTTTTCTTATGTTTTAATGTAAGAAACTCAATGATAGGTAAATCAATGTATATGTTGCCCTCATATCAATGGAAATATTTTGCCATCATGGGTTCACTAGTTATAAAAATGAAAACCTGAAGTTATCTGAGATAGTTATGGTTAATTATAGTGAGAATGAATGTACTTTAGACACAGTTACGCACAAAGGCATTCATTTCTTGGGAAAAGGCATTCATTTATATAGTTTTAGCTGTATTTATTAATGTTCAGCAAGTTCTTATTGCATGATAATAAGGTGAGGTAAAGAGAATTATTTCAATTACTTTCCGTAAGGTACATTTAAAAGAACTTGTCCGTTTCATGAATATAAGCTTCCTGTTAAAAAATATGGGTCCTGGAGGATGTGAGGAGCATGGAACCACCTCTTAATTACTGTTGTTTGTTGTTCCCAGGTTCACCCTGACTTGGAGTGGTAGCACCTGTTAGGGTCCCAGCTATGGGCAAATAGTTAACCCCCAAACTGGGGTCAAAACACCATGAATACATAAAAATAGACTTTTATAGAAAAATATACATATTTGAAAGAAAGAAATATTACGAACAATACATTTTTGAATAAAAGATTATTACCATAACACATTTTTTGAAGGAAAAAAATTATTCTCAGTAAAACATTTTTTAATACAAAACTAGATAGTTTTCTAAAATAAAAACAGAAATTAAAAATTTCATTAAAATCTGACTAAATCAAGTTTCTCACTGTAACCGAACCTTAAAACCCCACCTTTTTGGCATTAAATAACTCACATTAAATATGTCGTTAAAGAAAAATGAAACTGAAACAAAAAAATATAACGTCATCTAAACTATATCTTCAGAATGTCTGTTTATATTGTGTCTAGGATTGAGGAATCGGAGAGCCGAGTTTAAATTAATTATATTTACTTAGGAAAGGCATGAACCTGTCTTTTCGACCTTCTGGAATTGGTAAATAGGATTGGGATCTATCGCCTTGTGTGATAAGCAGTCTAGTGGAAGAACTGAATTCAAACAATCCTGGAGTGGGTTGAGCTCTATCTTGCACAAGATACACCCTCTGCTACGGCTGCAGTACATGTGGTGTTACTACGTGTTACAGGACTCGTAAACGTAATTGACGTCATTTTGATCGACTAAAGCTAAACAAAGTATTAAGGAACAGGAAATTTTCGTTAGAAAGACGAAAACTTACGTGCTAATTCCCTTGGGAACACATGAGTCCAACTCTTCTAAACCCCCAGTTATGGATAAATAGTAAGACAGAATGGGTTATATAGCCTTGGGTAGCAACCAGTCTAGAAAGAGAACTGACTCCAAATTTGTATGAAGACCCGACGAAGTACAGGATCGTTTGCTTTGACTCGATAATTCCGACTAGAATTGACTTTAATTTTTTAAATTATTTTTTTTCTCAACCCAAATGTGGTTGGGGAGTGGGCATATGTTTCTGGGCTATTTTCCAAAGCTGAATCTGAAAATTTTCCCCCCTCATATACCATTTTCTAAGTACAGATAATTTAAAGAGCTTCTATGAAAAGTAGAGAAGAAACAAATCAGAAAGTTTTAACAAGCTAAGAACATTGAGGGCACAAGAACATTTTCCTTTGAGATATCTCATATAAAAATCAAGCATTTTCAGGTCAGCTTATTTGAAGTGAAATCGCTTAGAATTCAGTTTGAAAGTTATTTGGATACTTTTTCTTGAATGATAAATAATTTTAACATGAAACGAAATGTTTCAATTATGTCACTCTTATATTTAAGCTGTGGCATCAGTCAGTCAGTTAGTTCTATACGTGATACACGCTTTGGGCGATCATGTCTCTAAAGAAACATGACTGACTGGACAGTAGGTTGCCATTGCTTTCTGCGGTATACTAGTTGCCGACCAAGGCTATAGAACCCAATCTGTCCTATTATTTAACCCATAACTGAAGGGAAGAGACGGATTAATACCTTTCCCAAGGGTATTTGTGCGTAAGTGAATGCAAGATGTTCAACTGGAATTCGAACTCGGCTCCCCAATTTCTCGTTCCGAGTTGATATCCACTGCACCACAACGCACATCCACAAGCCGTGGCATAACTCTGTGAATTAGTAATTTTTTGGCCTATTTTAAGCAAAAGAGAAATTATCTGTATTGAGAAATCGTGATGCGTTGGGGTAAAATGGACTTTATTTTCAGATTCAGCGTGTAAAACTAGCCAAGAAACATGTGCCCATTGTCCAACAACATTTTGGTCGGAAAAAAATGTTGACCGGTGTAATCAATTGTTTTAGTTAACTAAAATGTGTAGTAGTGCCTGTTTATAAACTAGTAATAATGGCTTCTGTTTTCCGTATTCCTTCTGACTCTGAGTAGTGATTGTGTTATATATCGCCGTACGACGACAAAACAACAAACACGCATATATAAAAATATAAGGTTATATTTTTATTATTAACGACGGACCGTGTGGAATAGAGAACGGAAGGGTGAGAGGCACATAGTTGGGTTGACGGGAGTGTAGTTTTTGCCTGTGGTGTCCCTCTGCTTCCACTGGTCGTTCTCTGCTGGCGAATCCATGTGTCGAGGTCTTTATATAGTCTTCTAGAACCGGGACTTTCCTTCCGGTCCTGCCTCGCCCACGCAACGCTCACGTAATTCTAAGAGACACCTGATCTGTTTGCCTCTGTAGCCATTTCCGCCGCTGTCGGAAATAAGGTCAAATGACATCCGCTCCGGCCTCGACAGGATGTATTTCACAAACACCTGTCTTGTCGCTTCGCCGCCCCCTTCACCGACAGGAAACACCATCGCTTGCATCACTTCCTCGGGTGGGGCCAGATTGTTATATTACAATTGCTAAGTCTCTCAGAGCCCATCCCCACAAGCTAATCAGGTAAGTGTCACACTGCCTTCGCTCATCTATCTTGTTCTCCTTATGCCCCATTGTTAGAGAACTTTAATGATTAAGTGATGATTGATTATTGTAGAAAATAAAGAAATATAGATAGAAGTTGAACTCTTCTGGGTACAGTGCTAAGGGCAACGCCCCTTCAGAAGGTAGACTATCATGGCTTTCCATTACTTATCTCTTGCGGCACTTAAAAGAAAAAAAAAACTGCTAAGGCTCTCGGGCCCTTGTCTCGCCATGTAAGTGGCTCATTGCCTTTTCCTTTCTCTTTTGCTCCTCACTATGCCCCGTGAGGGTTAATTTTTCCAAATCCTCCTTCCTCATTATGTATCCACAGGATTTCAACTGTTTTCCTGATTCTGAGTAACAGTGTTCTTTCTGTTGCCATTTTAAGACTGGTTCGTCAGAAGGATACAACAAAACACATTCTGCTGTCTCTAGTTTTCTCTTCATCCGTAGGGAGTTTGTCCGACATTCACTGCCATATAAGTGGATGAATATCACATCACAAGCCGACATTCTTTTCTTTGTTTTTAACTATTTTTTTCCTGTTTCTCAGCACCATTCCTAGTTTTTTGAAATATTTATTTCAAAAGATGTTCGGATCTCTGTGTCGCATTTTCCATCCTCTATCAAAACACTTTCCATATAATTAAACTTCTGCACCTGCTTGCTGTTGATATCTTCCATTTGTAACTCGTATCTTGGACTTTTTCTCTTGCTTATGACTATACCTTCTGTCTTCTTGCAGTTGATGGTTAGTGATATTTTTTCTTGCTTTTTTTTTTCCTATGCTATCTCAGAGGTCATGTAGTTTTCTTTCAGAGTTAGCCAGCAGATTAGTGTCATCTACGTAATGTCATAGAAAGATTACCAATTTTTTTTTTTTATCCGTGGGTTTAGAAATCTAGGGTAAAGAAATCTGGGCTGATCTCACCTTTTTCTATTTTTGTGTAGCTACTCAATTTTATTGGCGGTTTTCTCTCAGTATAGATTCTAGTTTATTCTTCAATTTTTCAAAATTGATATAGTTTTCTCAGCAGTTCAAACCTAACTCTGTCCTATACCTTTATAAATGTTTTTGCATAATGTACAAAATATAAACGCGCATAATTCGCATTTGTATTGCCCTCTCTGATATCCATGTTTTTAAGAATGGACAAATCTTAATACAGCTGTTGAGTAGCCTAAAAAAATTTGTTCGTAATAAAAGCGGTAAATTTTCGTTTTAGGTTCCAAAGGCTTTTCCCCCCTTATCTCTGCGCAAATGTATCTGCTGAACTCAAATCAACTGCTAGTTATTGAAGAAACGTACCATTTTTTTTTATCTAAATGTCCATAAAAAAAAAATGAACTATATCTTGCACTTTTTCTCTCCCGTAACTCTCACGAAGTCATGTAATTAACTGCAAAATGACTTTCTGCGTAGGCAACAAATTTCGGACGATTTACTTCCTTTACTGAAATTTCCGCCTATTTACTTACTGTAATGAAAGTAATACGTGTAGAAAAAAATCGCGTATTACTTTCATTACAGGAAGTAAATGGGCGGAAATTACAGTAAAGGCGGTATATCGGCCAAAAATAGACCGAAATTTGTTGTCCTACGCCGAAAGTCATTCAGCAGTTAATTACCTGACTGTGTTAGAGTTACGGGAGACAAAATGTAGTTCGATTTTTTTCTGGACATTCAGATCAATAAAGGTAGGTTTCTTCAATAACTAATTGTTGATTTGAGTTCAGCATATACATTTGCACAGAAATGATGTTATTTTGGATAAATTTGAAGTGGGAAAAGCTTTCGGGACCTGAAACGAAAATTTACCATAAAAGCTTATATTTCTTCTTAGAATTCATCTTCTTTTCAGACACTATGCTGAAAACTAATGGAGCCGAGTAAATTCAGTATAAACTTTCCAAAGAAAAGCCGGCATTTTTAATTAGTGACAAAACCCTTGAAAAATTTATTATATATATATATATATATATATTAATCGTATCACCCCGAGCAAGGCGGTAACGCCACTGATGTGCAGGGGGCTACGTAATAGTGGAAAGATTGGAAAAGAGAAAGCCGGAAACCACATCCTAAACAGGGAACAAGGGGTGAGCCTCTTAACCTGTTCAATAGACGTGGGTGGAGTGTGAACCGAGCGATAGATATGGTAATTTTTGTGTATTTTAAACAGAACTTAACATTATGTATTTGTTAACGACTACTTGCCTTGCCTTCTTACTTTCCTTTAGTATTTTGTCTTGGAAATCTCCCTGCTGTTAACGCTGTTTTTTTTTTTTAAGATTGTGTCCACCAACAATAAATCCTAGAAGAACTCAATTTATAAGGGAAATAAATCCGTTGTGAAGACGCACGCCTCCTCAATTCATTTTATAGGTGTATGTGGGAGGTTTGTTCTTTGTAAATATTCTGGACAATTCTAATAGCTTTCTTTTTCAAAATAAAGTTTTCCTATCAGTTCAAATATATCTTTGTGTCGTACCTTATCAAATGTTTCTGAATTGTCTAAACGTCTTCCTGTATTTGTATTGCCTGCTCTGGTATCATTTCTGATGGTGATAGCTGGGTTTCCGCCAAAAGCAATATATCAAATCAACTTATCCTATGACCTAGTCGGGTTACCATGCACTCGTGGTATTTCTTGGGAAAGCGGAAATAGGTGAGATGAAGAAGGCCACGACGTTGGTTGTATTAACAGCAGGAAGCAACCTGACTTTGACCTAACGAATAAGATGGATGATATTTATTTCTGTTAAAATACAGAAAAATTTGACGCGATGCCAAACCGAATCTGAGGGTCTTCACTTGTTTTATCACTGTCTTAGCTAATCACAGTCACTGAGCCATTTACTCGATTATCATTCCTTTCACCAAAATCTTATATTGACACTTTCTGGTCATACTTTTATGCACAGTGTCAATTTAAGACGTAGTCGGTCAGGCTTTCTCCTACTCCTTGTTTTGTGTTTCTTATATAAAAAAAGCTGTCGTTTTCTAACATATCTTAATCAGTTTTTCCAATCGTTAGGTAGATTATGCGCTGTTTTCCTCTATCTTTCTTGAGTTTAATGTCTTGTGAGTGTCAAAGTCACCAATCCCTCTTTCCTTATGATGCGTGCCTGTTGTTCTAACCATTTACACAAAATCTTTAGGTAACTTATGCACTGCTTTTCTCTGAACATCATACTTTCAATATGCCCTGTGAATGTAATATTTTCCTAAGCCCCTACCTTTTTTAAGATTTTGTCTGAAAAGTTTCAAGTGTTTGCTTCTGTGGTCTTTTTTTTTCTTTTAAAAAAAACTCGGACTGAACATGTGTGGTACGCAAGCCATCGTCTGCCGGTACGCGGAGTTTTTCCAGAAGAGAAACAATAGTAAAACACTATGGGATTATTAAATTCAAATTGCTTACGAAGTATTAATATTAACTTTAAATATTTTTTTCTGGATTTTAGAAAATATATACTCTCGAAAACAGTGGCCATAACTAATATATCACAAATATGGTACCGGTCAATGGCACAATGGGAAAACTTGTTAAGTCAATGATGACTGCCCTTAGAATGAACAAGATATCATGTCCTCATGTTTATTAGATAGTCAGTCAGTTAAGTGCCATACGTGATACACGCTTGGGCGATCATGTCTCGAAAGAGACATGACTGACTGGGCAGAAGATTATCCCGAAGATTGCCATTGCTTTCTGCGGTAGACTGGTTGCCGACCAACGCTATAGAACCCAATCTGTCCTGTTATTTAATCCATAACTGGAAGGAAGAGATGGATTAATACCTTTCCCAAGGGTATTTGCGCGTAAGTGAATACAATGGATTCTGCTGGAATTCGAACTCGGCTCCCCGATTTCTCGTTCCGAGCCGATATCCACTGTACCACAACGCACATCCTCTGAAATAGTGTATATATATATATATATATATATATATATATATATATATATATATATATATATATATATATATATATATATATATATATATATATATATATATATATATATATATATATACCGCAAATATTAGATTTGCGATATGATGGAAAAAGTTTACTGTGGGGGGTTTACTGTTAGGTCAATTTCAACTACAAAGGAGAGCAATATAATCATTAAAAATTGTGTTGGTAGAAACTTGAACCAATATCGTGCAAAAACTCTGACGTTTTTTTTTGTTTTGTTTTTTTGAGCGGGGTATCTTGTAGAAAGAATATGAATGGCCTACGTAAGCTTAGCCTGCCCTGGACACATCACTGCTGCTAAGTCTTAAATAAGACATGTGCGTTGTGGTACAGTGGATATCGGCTCGGAACGAGAAACCGGGGAGCCGAGTTCAAATTCCAGCTGAATCCATTGTATTCACTTACGCGCAAATACCTTTGGGGAAGGTATTAATCCGTCTATTCCTTCCAGTTATGGGTTAAATAACAGGACAGATTGGGTTCTAGAACCTTTGGTCGGCAACCAGTCTACCGCAGAAAGCAATGGCAACCTACTGCGGGATAATCTTCTGCCCAGTGTATCACGTATGGCACCTAAACTGACTGACCCCTAAGACCCTAATCGGTTAGAGGACTGATGAAGTGATGTGATAAGACAGTCGTTTTAATGGTAAAGTTGAATTTAATATCATCGTCTTTCGTAATATTCGTTCGTGCGTATTTGATTTTTAAACGGACACAGGAATTTTATATATTGTTTATATAAAGGTAGGGGCTTAGGAAAATATCTGAGCAATAGTGTCTAATCATATACATGAATCCCTCAATTATGTGCTTTTTATTCTTTTTTAACCAAAAATCGATTAGTGCAGTTAAACATTTTTCAGATTAACTGAAAATTTACTTTTTATGGTTACTCATTAAAAATTTTCTAAAATTTGAAAATGGATAACTATTTTGTTTGTATTCAATTAATGAGCATCTTTTAATGTACACATTAGCCGCGCTAATTCAGAGATTCGTGTACTTATTTTCTTCGGTTTATCAACCCATTACAGATTATCTAAAGTACTTCTAGATTGTAAGATTTCCTTTTGTTTTACGTAATAATAGTATGTGCATCGTGGTGCAGTGGATATCGGCTCGGAACAAGAAATCACGGGCCGAGTTCGAATTTCAGTTAAATACATTACATTCACTTACGCGCAAATACCCCTGGAAAAGGTATTAATCCGTTTCTTCCCTCTAGTTATGAATTAAATAACAGGACAGATTTGGTTCTATAGCCTTGGCTGGCAACCAGTCTACCGCAGAAAGTAATGGCAACCTACTGCGGGATAATCTTCTGCTCAATCAGTCATGTTTCTTTCGAGACATGATCTCCCAAGCGTGTATCACGTATGGCACTTAAACTATTATCCAGTCAGTCAGTTAATTTTATTAAATAACTCGTAGCGGTTAGGGGAGCAAGAGGTGAGTTCATAGTTTCCCCCAAGGATATTTGCGTGTTTAGTGAATAAATTAACAAAGCAAATTGGATCTCTATTCTCAGACTTCTAATTCCCTGCCTTTATTTATTACACCAGCTGCACTTCCAAGCTTACGACACCCGTTATTTCCTAGCGGCCACGAATTTAGGTACTGACATTGCTTAACTTCAATGATCGGATCGTATGGGAACTAGTGTTCCAAGTTTAAAAAATTACTATATTGTAAAACATGGATGTCAAGAGAGATGAGGAGGGAAGCGAAAAAACTTAGAGATTTTAGATGCTTATTCTGAATTTGAGGGAAAAGATTTCACACACATATAATGAAGACGCTCAGCAAAAATGAGAGAAAGGGGAGGACATTCGATGTTTTGTATCGACGCCTTGGAGAGAGAGATGGTTCCCGCGAGAGCGAAATAATCGCCCCGGCCTTATTAGTAGTGACGACAGACTGCGCACGAAGTTAACACGCCCTCTAGCGGCTGCCACTTCAGACACTGAGAAAATTAGAAAATAAATCGAATAGTTTTCGGGTATTTGATATGTTTGTTAACACTAACGTCCATTGCCGCAAATAAACAAAGCACTCGATAAACTATTTTTACCTCAATTCCTTTTTAAATTTTGTTTTATTTCAAACAAGAAAATTAGCTCTAAAATAGACAAGATTCTATGAGCGGAACACTATGCCTGCGCAGGAAAATGGATCGGAGAAAAGGCTATCATTGGCCAACGGCATTTTAGAATATATATATATATATATATATATATATATATATACACACACACACACATACTGACTGTAAATAAATAAATCGCTGTCAGCAAGGAGGGAGTCATTTTGGCTTGGGTTATGAGCTAATGCTTAAAGACCTTATTACTGGCGATGACAGCAAGTTGTCAGCGCCCTAAAAACAGATTCTCCGGCCCGTCTTCCCCTTTAGACAAGCGGTTAGAATTAAAGCTAAGTGGGATAGTCGGGGAGCGTATGGCTGAGATGGTAGTCTACGTTCGGAATTTAGATAGCAAGACCGAGAAATGTTGACATTTTTAGCAGGCAGTCGTTATTACATAAGACAATGGTTTGTAAGCAGTCGAAAATACGGTACCATAATTTGTTGTGCACAGTCATTTGGAGGGTGATTTTCATCAAAGCCAGTTGCTGTAACATAAAACCTAATTAATTTACTCATTACCGAAATACCGCCGTAATTCTCAACGTGAACGATACCGATCCTTAGGGATGCTGTGAATGTTCAAGAGGTCAGTAAGTTTTCAGCGGCATTATTAATTGGGCGGAAGGGGGCTAAAAATTTAACAATTATATTTAACTATTCGAAAGCGTATTAAACATTTACATATGTACAATTGGAGTAGATAGACTAAATTAAACTATCGCCCGGTTCACACTCCACCCACGTCTATTGAACAGGTGAAGAGGCTCATCCCTTGTTTCCTGTTTAGGATGCGGTTTCCGTCTTTCTCTTTTCCAATCTTTTCACTCTTTTCTTTTTTTTTTCCAATTGGAGTAGATAGACTAAACTAAACTATCGCTCGGTTCACACTCCACCCACGTCTATTGAACAGGTGAAGAGTCTCATCCCATGTTCCCTGTTTAGAATGTGGTTTCCAGCTTTCTCTTTTCCATTCTTTTTACCCTTACTTAGCCCCCTGCGCATCAGTGGCGTTATCGCCTTGCTTGGGTTGATATGATTAAAAAAAAAAAAATGTACATGTTGCTCGCCTCGGCCGATCAATATCGTGAACAACGTCTAACTCCTTGAAAAATGTCTGAACTTTCATTTATATACAACAGTAATCAATAATTAAAGAGGGCTTGAAGTGAATATGTTTGTAGTGAGTTCCGATAAAAATGAAATATAGAAACAAAAAATAGAAATAAGGATTCAAATTAAAATAAGGCTTTTGCACTTTAATTTACAGCCGTCTTTTCTTCCGTTTTTATAAACTTCTCTCGAAGAACGAGAAGGCAACCCTTAAATGAAAAGACTGAACTCGGCCGAAAAACGCCGGAATTTACCAGGAGCAGGGCCTATTAATTTATGAATGAAAGCTAACAAAAATCAAGGAGGTTCCACCCATATCCTTCATTTAAAAAAAAAAAAAAAAAAAAAAGATAATTTTGGCCAATCCAAAAATTGAATGCCAGAATCTCAGGGCAAAAAGGATAATCCCAAGTAGGCATATACGCCTACGACACTACGTTTTATTCTCGCCTCGACCAAAAATCTACCGAGGCTGACAAAGCAAACCTCGCTGCTGAGCATGAAAAGGACCTTCAATCCGTGGTGGATTGGGTGTAAGAAGTGGCTCGTGAATTTTAATGCCTCCAAAACGAAGCTGCTATCTATTAACCATCACAGGCAATCGCTCCTTCCCCTCAATTAGCATGGATCAGGCTAGTCTCCCTGAAAGCAAAACACTGCGCCTCCTTGGGTTAACTCTCGCAACAGACCTCAAGTGGAACGACTGTATCGAATCCATAACTAAATCCGCTGCTAAGTAGGTCAGTTCTCTATGTAGAGCCAAGAATTTTTTCCCGTCTGAAACCATTTTGCACATATATAAATCTACAATCCACCCTTGTATTAAATACTGCTACCATATCTGGTCGAGTACCCTGCTATCCAGTTAGGAGCCCTCGACAAAATTCAACGCAGAATCTATAATGTGATCGATCCCGACCTGACAGCCAAGATACAGTCACTTTCTCACCGGCGCAATGTGGCTTCTCTGTGTCATTTCTACAAGTACTTTAACGGCTTTTACTCCGACGAACTTAGCTCTCTGGTTACCCCTATGCATGAATTTGCTCGAGTCACAAGATTGGCAACTAGGTCCCATCCTTTTACTGTGAAACCAATAAAATGGAAATGGAAATTCTACTCCAGCAGTTTTTTTTTTTTTTTTTTTTTGCACTTCCTGCCTGTGGAATTCCCTTCCGTTTACTTGCTTCCTGGACAGCTACAATCTCCAGGAGTTTAAGTATAAAGTCAATAGTCCTCTCCTATCTTGCTAACTTGCATCCTCTCTCTCATGCTTCTTTCTCCGTCCACTCCACTCTCAGTATCTTAACCCTTCTCTTACCCACTTCCTGACACGCCCTGTAAACTGTCACTCTTTCTCATAACTTTCCTAATATGTAAGTCCCTGCGTGCCAGTGGCAGTAATATATATATATATATATATATATATATATATATATATATATATATAAAAGCTGACATCTCTGAACGAGTAGAAAGGACGGTAAGAGATGACGGAGCAAAAGACGTTACCGGAGAAACCAGCTATGCGTGAAGATGTAGTTGAAAGGTCATATGCTAATCCTATTTTTACCCTGCTTAGGGTCAAGAAAAAGCACAGTAGATTGACGCTTACCTATTTCTAAATTTACTACGACTACTATCAAGATCTGACTTCCAAACTGTCGAATACCGGACTGAAACGGACCTGTCTCCATATTGCAACTAATATCCGCCTATACCGAATAAAAAAGGATTCACTCATCACTTATATATATATATATATATATAATGTGTGTGTGCCATACCTTATATCCTTGCTTTAGTTAATTTTATTTCCGAAGTTCCAATAAAAAAAAAATTACCCTCCGGTATGCAATATCCACATCTTGAACATATTTCGGTGTAGTTTTTTTTTTTTTTTTTTTATCGTTTCACCCCAAGCAAGGCGGTACCGCCACTGGTGCGAGGGGGGGTACATAAGAAAAGAGTGACAGTTTATGCAGGAAGAGAGCGAATAGAAAGACGAACCCGTTACAGAGGGTGGTAGAGGAAGGGTAAGAGAAGGATGAGAATACCTGTGTGAAGACAGTTGCGAGGGTAGAAAGAAAGGAAAAGATATACAGGGTGATGTAGAAAGAACTGGAGTCAAATGGATAAGAGATGGCAATTGACATTGCATTTAAATTCTTAGAGATTGTAGTCATCAGGGAAGCAAGCATACGGAAGAGTTCTACAGGCAAGAAGTGCAAGAAAAGAAGCTGATGGAGTAGAAGTGACGGCTGCATTTAACTGTAAAAGGGTTGGGGTCTTCTTGCTCGAGTAAATTTTTGTGAAGGGGGGCACCAGTGAGCTAAGCTCGTCGGAGCAGAAGCCATTAAAATAGAACAGACGAAGGGAAGCCACATACCGTCGGTGAGAGAGTGACTGGAGTCGAGCTACCAGGTCGGGACCGATCATATTACAGATTCTCCTTTGGAGCCTATCGAGAACCCTGAGATTAATAGCAGAGATGCCCCATCAGATATGACGACAGTTATTTAGATCCAGGATATTACCAGAATCTAATTTGTATGCTCCTCGACTATCCCACTAACAGTTAACACGAACTAATTGACGAAATGGGAATATGGGACGAAGGACCTGATTTAGGGCGCTAACACTTTAAAAGATGACACTTCCCTATGATCTTGTAGCACCAGTCTATAAAGAATTTTAGCAAACTACATTACTTAAACATTTGCAACAACTAAAAAAAAAATGATCTAATCAAACTATTAAAAAGCAACCTCTTATTAGGAGAAGATTTGAATTTTTTACGGCTTATCAACCTTTTGCAGGCTATTTAAAGCCAGAAAATATTTTAGATTATCTCCGAAAATTATTAAATTAAATTACTGATACAAGTCCTACTAATTAACCCATAGCTTGGAGAGTAGAGGAGGATTCATACCTTTCCCATGAGAACTGGGCGTAAGTGAATATAACGAACTCAGTTCTCAGATTTTCATTTCCGAGCAGTTATCATTACACCTCTCACGAGCGGTCACCCATGTAGATGCTGACCCGAGTCAACCTTGCTCAATTTCGATGATCGTACGAGAACTGATGTTTTAACTTGATATGCCCGTAAGCTCATTATTACTAGAAAGATCGATAACAGTAGACTCGAGAGATCTAATTTCCTGAAAATGTTTTAAGGTTTTTATAATTTAATGAAAGCCGAATGTTTTCTATGTGGAAACGGTTAATTTCACCGTTGCCTTGATTTTTTTCCCTATATGTTTACATATTTAGACGTATTTGAAACATTTCAATGCATTTATAATACTCTGTGCAGTGTCCCTTCAAGGCGTTGGAGGTCATGGCTCTTTACGATTTTGTTTTTCGTTACAGCTCTTGATAACTTTGTCTTTTTGGCATTTTTCCAAACCTGATTCGGCATCCATTCGCTGAAGCTCGCCAGGTGGGGGTTTTCTTACACTTTTGCCTAGAGTCCTGTGTGTCTCAAATTTTCCAAGACCCTTTTCCTCATTATATACTTCTGAAAATTTTAACAGTTTCTTTCTGATATTAAACACGTCCTTTTTGTTGCCATTGTCATTAGAACTTTGTTCATATGTTCGATCTAAGATATTTTCAGCATCTTTTTTGAGAACTACATTTCTGTTACTAAAAAACATAAAATAAAAATCACTTAGTAGATAATTAGAGGGAGGTCCGGTTTATAATAATAACAGGCAGGCATATGTCAGTTTTATACCCGACTCTGTAAGTATCCACTCGAGACAAAGATTGAAAGAAGTGAAAGAAAGTTCCTTAAAACGGATAAAGTATTGAGATTGTGTAGCAGAGAGATGTTACTAATTTATTTTCAGATAATATCCTTCTGAAAAGGCTTACAAGTTAATCAGGTTGAAACAACGTCCAAGTTTTTAGAGAATGTGACACAAGGTCAAGGTATAACTAATATTAATAGATAGAACTAATAACTTCGAAGCGTACGCGGTTCCATAGACACCAGACGCTGCAGGAAAATCCGACCTACGAGTGACTTAAAAAATGGTTTCTGTAAATATATATAATGTATTGAGGCAGCAAATAATTTTCTAAACATATACTGTTAAATATAAGAGACAATGAATGTCTATTACATTTAATCATGAGCCGTTCTAAACGTCGTATTTTGGCTTTAATTTCAGTTGAAAATAAAGACAAAAATTCTCCAACATTTGGATAATTTTTTATTAAGTTTGTTCCAAGCTTTTCTCTGAAGATGGCTCATGTGAGTCGAAAGCTTAGAACAAACTTAATAAAAAATTATCCAAATGTTGGAGAATTTTTGTCTTTATTTTCAACTGAAATTAAAGGCAATTAGAACGGCTCATGATTAAATATAATAGACATTCATTGTCTCTTATATTTAACAGTATATATATATATATATATATATATATATATATATATATATATAATTTATTTCATTAGCTCCCTGGTGCCCCCAGTACTTGAATTTACTCCAGCTACAGGGGCCCGACAATATTTTTCGGACACTTTGAAAAAAGTACTTCAAGGTGGTTACTAGTGCCAAAAGCTTTTGAGATTGTAAGTACGTAGTTGAGGAGTGAAAATCCAGTACTAGTGTAATCATTTTTTTTAGTTTGGCTTTGATAATTTTAGTTTTTTGTGATTTTTGCGAAAACTTGCGCGACACTATTTTTCGGACATGACAAAAAATCCTATTTTATTAAGTGCTAAGTTCATGTATATGTTGCTGTATGCAAATTTTCTGCTTGTACACTTAGCTGTCATCATTAGAATCAATTATCTGTTCTATTTTACTGGCAAAACAATTAAGTTTAAGGAGGTAAAATGCATTCAAAAGAAGCCGTTTGTTTGGCACGGAAGAAGCGAGATGATGGCCTCAGCATCAGAAGGATCGCCATGGATTTGAAGCTGTCGAAATCAACGGTCGAATACATGCTGAAGACAAACTCCGAGCGGAAAAAGAAGAGAGGACGGAAAAGATCAATTGGCAAGAGGACTGAAAGGAGAATGAAGAGGACTGTGACACGGCTTTTGACATCTGGAGAAAAAGTTACAACAAGAAAAGTGAAGGAGAAATGTGAATTGGATGTAAACGTCCGAACAGTACAAAGAACGCTGCATAGGATTGGTTTGAAGTATGCAAAGGCTAAGAAAAAAATTACACTAAGAAAGAAACACAAAGGAGCAAGACTGTAGTGTGCTAAAAGGTGGTTAACAAAACATGTTGACTTTAAGAAGGTTATATTTACTGATGAGAAGCGTTTCAAGTTTAATGGGCCCGATGGCTGGTGTACTTGGTCGAGAAGGGGTGAACCTGCTATACTGAACAAACGACAGATGGGAGGAGGAGGAGTTATGGTTTGGGGTATGATCTTTGCTAATGGAAATATATGGTTGGAGTGGCTGAAAGGACGACAGAACAGCAAAAGCTACAAAGAGTTGCTGGACGAGAAAGCCCTACCAAGGATAAGAAGAGACAATTGCAGCATCCATGTGTCAAAACTCATGAAAGAATGGATGGCTAAAGTGAATATGACTACTTTGGAATGGCCTGCAAAAAGCCCAGATCAAAATTTAATAGAAAATGTTTGGGAAATGCTTGCGCAACTTGTCTATGATACACCTGAAATAACGAAAGAGGCTCAACTATGGGAACGGATACTAGATGCCAAAAAGCAACTAATAGAAACACGTAGAGATGTTATTGTGCATATGTTTGATCATTATGAAGAGAGATTGATAAAAGTTATTGAGAAGAAAGGTGATATTACAGACTATTAACAGTTTTTCAACGATGTCCGAAAAATAATGTCGCGTGTGTTTTGTAAAAAAATGATGAAAAATAAATATTTTTCCTTACCTAATCGATTTTCTTCCATTGTTATTACAGGTATTGTCTTTATATGTTTATGCTATTCTATTGAAGGAATTTCGCCACTCTATGGTACTCGGAAAGTCGAATACTAAAGTGTCCGAAAAATATTGTCGAGCCCTGTACTAGACTAGCGTTGTGGTTCAGTGGATATCGGCTCGGAACGAGAAATCAGGGAGCCGAGCTCGAATTCTAGTTGAGTTCCTTGAATTCACTTACACACAACTGCCCTTGGGAAAGGTATTAATCTGTCTCTTTCTTCCAATTATGGGTTAAATAACAGGAGAGATTGGGTTCTATAGCTTTAGTCGGCAACCAGTCTACCGAAGAAAGCAATGGCAACCTACTGCAGGATAATCTTCTGCCCAGTCAGTCATGTCTCTTTCGAGACATGATCGCCCTTAGCGTATATCACGAATGGAATTTAACTGACTGACTAGACCAGCGGCAAGGTCCCGTCCTTTTACAGTGAAACCAATCAAATATAACGGTAACTTCTACTCCATCAGCTTTTTTGCTCGCACTTTCCGCCTGTGGAATTCCCTTCCGTATATTTGCTTCCCTGAAAGCTAGAAACTCCAAGAATTTAAATGCAAAGCCAATTGCCATCTCTTATCTTCTTGACTAACATCTTTACTCTGACAACCCTTGTGTCGTGTTCTTTTCTATTCACATGCAGCTCTCTTCACACCTGTATTCTCATTCTTTTCTTACTTATTCTCTGACTCTCCTGTAACCTGTTCCTATTTCTCATCACTCACCTCTTCTGTACCCCCTTGCGCACCAGTGGCAGTTCTACCTTGCTTGATAAATAAATATATATATATATATATGTGTTTGTGTGTGAGTGTTTAAGAAGAAAAAGGTTCTTTGAACAAGAGTATAGCTTTATACCTTGTTTTATGCTTAGAAGGTCCATTCTCTTTCACTCCCAATAGACCCTTGCTTGAGGCGAATTGATTATAAAAAAATCGGCGAAAGATTGCGTACGAAAAAAAAAAATCAGATTATTCAGCCAATTATTTGTAAGTAATTATATATATATATATATATATATATATATATAATGGATATTCTGCACTATTGTAAGAACTGCAACCTTGAAACTTCTGAATATCGTTTCTTATGTCTTTGTCTATGAGTGAATCAAGTTTGATTAAAATCGGACCACTCCTTCTATAACCCGATTTTTTCGATTATCGATATTTATTGGGGGTACCTTGACACAAAATCTAGCTAAAAACACTTTTAGTACAACTGTGTAAATTTTCAAGAAAATCGGTTCAGCCGTTTCGGAGTCTTTCGGTAACGGACACACAGAGACAAAGTTCCATATATATATATATATATATATATATAGATATATATATATATATATATATATATATATATATATAGCAACCGTTCTTTTAAGCATGTTTCTTTAAATATGACAGACAATGAAAAGTTGATTTAATTTTTATTTAGTATTATCAACATTCTTACATTTTTCTGTAAGGAAGTGCAAAAATCGTCAGTATTGTCCCAAGAACTTTCGGCCACTTCTTACCTAGCTAGCTAGCTAGAAATTATATGTGTGTTTGTTTCTGACTCAAACGTACTCAGTAATTTTCTCAAAATATTTAAAGAAATTACTCTTGGTGCTAATTTTTTCGAATAGCGTGGCCGTTTACATCTTTTGATTGTTAAAGCGTAAGTTCACGTTTTTCTGCGCGGCGGACATATTTAAGCTTTCCTGAGATGGTCTCACATGCAATATCTTACGAACAATAGAATATTTATTTAACAGATCTCTGCTGAAGCATATTCAGACAAATAGAAACATTAATAATGGAACTAGCAGTTTACTAAAATGTTCTTCGACAGGCGTCGTCCAGATGAGCTATGTTTAATTCTGACAAAGCCATACAGCAATAGACCCCAAAGAGGATTGAACACTTCTTCTTCTTCTTCTATGTGCCCCGTCCATTCAGGACGTAGGCGATCATGGCTCTCCACGTCTCCCTATCTCTTGTGGCTCTTAGTATGTTTGCTCCTGTTGCTCCTGGTAACCCCCGTTCCGTCATCCACCTGATCAGACCCTGCAAATATGTTATCCGCTGCCTTCCTCTGTCTCTCCTTCCTTCTATCTGTCCAGTCAGTATCAGGTTCTCTAGGCTCTCTTTCCTCATTGCATGTCCCAGGAACTTCAGTTGTCTCTTCCTGATGCTCAGCATCAGTTTCCTTTTTGTTGCCATTCTTTCTAACACCTCGTCGTTGCTTGTATGCTCAGTCCACGATATCCGTAGCATCCTTCTGTAGAACCACATTTCGGCCGCTTCCAGTTTTGTCCTCATTTTCGATGATATTGTTCAGCATTCACTGCGAAATAGAAAACCACTGCGATATGGGAGGAGACCTTTTGTGGGTACGTATAAATAGCATTTCTATGCCTTTACTTGTGACAGAAGTGGTGGAGGCTTGTTTGCGTTAGTGGTGTGTAAACTTGTAAAAGTACGTGTTGGTTTGTCTCGAGCTTTGATTGTTTGAGATAGGGGAGGTGCCACTGTCGGGTGTGGTGGTGGTTGTTGCGGTGTTGAGTAGGTAGGTAGGTAGGTAAAAAAAAAAAAAAAATACAAATAATATATCAAAACCAAATTCCGGAAAGAGGATATAAAATGTAACTTCTTCACAGCAATTGCTTAACACCTCAGATGCGTCTCTTGATACCCGTAAAGAAAAGTCAAGGTGGAACAGGGTGGGAAGAAATATCTTGCAGTCTTGTTTGCACTAAACACATTGGCACTCACTTGTCAACCAACCATCCCCTACCACTTTCACCGAGAGATCCTAAAAGAAAAAAAACTCTTAAAAGCTATCAAATAGCTAGAGACAACAATGCTATCCACCATTTTGTGACGGCTTTTTTTTTGTTTGCTTTTCTCGTTTTATATATATATATATATATATATATATATATATATATATAAACTTATTTATAAATGGAACTTTGTGTGTGTGTGTGTATATCCGTTACCTATAGAGTCCGAAACGGCTGAACCGATTTTCTTGAAAATTTACACAGTTGTACTATAAGCGTCTGCGAGTGTTCTTAGCTAGGTTTTATGTCGAGGTACCTCCGATAAATATCGATAATCGAAAAAGCGGGTTATAGAAGGAGTGGTCCGATTTTATTCAAATTTGATACACGCATAGACAAAGACATAAGAAAAGATATTCAGAAGTTTCAAGGTTGCAGTTCTCACAATAGTGCAGAAAATCAATATTATATATAAGGCAAGATGTTTGTGTGTGTGTCTGTATGTCCTTTATACAAATCCACAATTTTTATCCGATTTTCACCAAACTTCACACAAATATTCTTTAGGCTGAGTCCAGGACCATGGATTAGTTTTAAAGCTTTCATTACACCCGAGCAACGGTTTGTTAAATATAGCAAACAATTAATGTCTATGATGCTTAATCATGAGCCGTTCTAAACATCTTATTTTGGCTGTAATTTCTGGTGAAAATAAAGACAAAAATTGTCCAACATTTGGGCATTTTTTTTTATTATGCTGGTTCTAAGCTTTTGGCTCATATGAACGATCTTCAGAGAGGTTACAAGACGTTAACATAAAGACAACCGCCATGAAAGATGATTTTGTGTTGACATAAAACATTGCTAAGCTGCGATAAGTCACCGAATAGCAGACGCAGTTCGTAAATTTGTAATGCGGTTCTATGACGTCACAACTCGTGAGAGACTGAAATGTTAACAGAACTATATGTCTAAATGCAATGCAATGTAATGTGTTGTGACAAGATTGAAGTGTGATTTTATTAAGTGTGGGTTGCTTTGATTTAATGTAGATGGCCTCTAATATCTGAAGGTTCTTTTTACTGTGTCTATATTTATGTATGAATATTATTGTGTTATCGAGTAATATATATATATATATGCCTCCTGTCACACAGAGATACAGACAGAAATAGAAAGATGTTCATTTTCTTTACTACCAATTATGAAAGTTCTTGCTGCGTGTTTTTTCTTTAAGAGTGCTTTATTTTATTTTATTTTATTTTTTTTTTCAATAATTATGTCGTCGAGTAGTTAAGTATATATATTATTGGAGTAGATAGACTAAACTATCGCCCGGTTCACACTCCACCCACGTTTATTGAACAGGTGAAGAGGCTCATCCCTTGTTTCCTGTTTAGGATGTGGTTTCCGGTTTTTCTCTTTTCCAATCTTTTCACTCTTACGTAGCCCCCTGCGCATCAGTGGCGTTATCGCCTTGCTTGGGGGTGATATGATTAAAAAAAAAAAATATATATATATATATATATATATATATATTCTCTCTCTCTCATAATATATTTCCCTCCTCTCACGCTCAGGTTTTGGATTATTTTTTTATGTCTTAATGTAAGATACTCAATTGTAGGTACATCAGTATATGTGTTGCCTTCATTTTGGACGGCGTAGTGATATATTTTACTGTCGAAAATGACGGCACGAGCCCACTGAAAATAAAAAATCCCTTAATTATTGTTGACTTTCTGTAGCTTATTAATGTCGACCGTCCCTAAAATACGACAGTGACTATTACCCTGTCGCGTAGGTACAAGTACCACCTACACTAACCATGTGTCACAATTTCCCATTGTGGGAGTTGGCAAAGGCAAAACACACTATAGTTTATGGTCACAGTTTAGAAAGGTCTCTTTAATGACGGTGTAACGAGAAAGTGTCAGTTTCTTAGCTGAGAGCCTCATCATGTTTGAACTCGACCTTGTTACTGAAAAAAAAAAGAAAAAAAAAGGTCAACAAGAGTATTTTGACGACAACTGCTGTGTGGGTGTATCGTTATTTACGTCTTGAGAAAATTTTAACCGAGCCAATAAAAATCTGTCGAGTAAACTATTAGTATTATCTCTTTTAAGGATTTTCTTATATTATTATAATAACTCGTGTGTAAATGCGATTAGGGGACCCAGGTTGTACTTTGTAACCTTCGCTATCTTAACGTTTGCTTTTGTAACTTATATGAATGTCAGTCAGTTAAGTGCCATACGTGATACACACTTGGGCGATCATGTCTCGAAAGAGACATGACTGACTGGGCAGAAGATTATCCCGCAGTAGAAGAGACATGACTGACTGGGCAGAAGATTATCCCGCAGTAGAAGAGACATGACTGACTGGGCAGAAGATTATCCCGCAGTAGAAGAGACATGGGACTGACTGGGCAGAAGATTATCCCGCAGTAGAAGAGACATGACTGACTGGGCAGAAGATTATCCCGCAGTAGAAGAGACATGACTGACTGGGCAGAAGATTATCCCGCAGTAGAAGAGACATGACTGACTGGGCAGAAGATTATCCCGCAGTAGAAGAGACATGACTGACTGGGCAGAAGATTATCCCGCAGTAGAAGAGACATGACTGACTGGGCAGAAGATTATCCCGCAGTAGAAGAGACATGACTGACTGGGCAGAAGATTATCCCGCAGTAGAAGAGACATGACTGACTGGGCAGAAGATTATCCCGCAGTAGAAGAGACATGACTGACTGGGCAGAAGATTATCCCGCAGTAGAAGAGATGACTGACTGGGCAGAAGATTATCCCGCAGTAGAAGAGACATGACTGACTGGGCAGAAGATTATCCCGCAGTAGAAGAGACATGACTGACTGGGCAGAAGATTATCCCGCAGTAGAAGAGACATGACTGACTGGGCAGAAGATTATCCCGCAGTAGAAGAGACATGACTGGGACTGGGCAGAAGATTATCCCGCAGTAGAAGAGACATGACTGACTGGGCAGAAGATTATCCCGCAGTAGAAGAGACATGACTGACTGGGCAGAAGATTATCCCGCAGTAGGTTGCCATTGCTTTCTGCGGTAGACTGGCTGCCGACCAAGGCTATAGAACCCCTTTCTGCGGTAGACTGGCTGCCGACCAAGGCTATAGAACCCAATCTGTCCTATTAACCCATAACTGGAGGGAAGAGACGGATTAATACCTTTCTCAAGGTGAATGCAAGAAATTCAACTGGAATTCAACGTAAGTGAATGCAAGAAATTCAACTTATCAATTTGTGCGTAGATAAATACAAGAAATTCAACTGGAATTCGAACTCGGCTCCCCGATTTCTCGTTCCGAGCCGATATCCACTGCGCCACAACACACATAAATGTAGGGATACGAATTAAACCAGGTAACTCCACTAAATCGCTAAAAAAAACAAAAAAAAAAAACACCCCAAACTTATGTTCGCAATTTTGGCAGGAAAGTTAGCAGGTAACCAAAACGTTACGTTTGTTTACAATAGAAACACAATGATAACATCACCCACGTTTTTTTTTTTTCCGGTGGCAAACAAATTTGGAGACTCTCGCAAAAATCAAATAATTGTCGGATTTTAATGAAACTTTCAGTACTCATTCATAAATGAATTAAGATATTTTTTAAATTAATTTTTCTTTTTACCTCTGTTATCTCCACATAAATCCATGAAATTTTAATAAATTTTAATTTGTTGCGGTCTATAATTAGTTAGACGCAGGACTCATTGAGGAATATAATCTATTTTAACTTTTTAAATTTTGCCTCTGTATTCGAAAATCTGCTCCAAATAGTAAAATAAAAATGCAATAAAACTCTGATATTATTTAATTTGATAAGCTTTTAATTGCTTCAATAAATAATAAAAATTAAGAACATTATAGTCAGAAGAAAAAGAAATTTTCGATTACTAATGGAATTTTAAAAGAATTGTTTTCATTTTTTTTTTCATTATAAAAATTTATAATATTTCAAAATATTTTAAAAATCAATGATTCGTTGCGGTCAGATTTTTAAGAATTGGTGCCTATCGAAAACTGAAAAAAAATTTAAAGTTTTTTTGTATGGTAATTTGTACGTGGAAATTAAAAGCTCAGAATTTCCTCCCTTACTCGAAAAAAAAAAATATTTGTACACTTTTGTCACTTATAAATGCCATACACTTTTATCTTATCTCTAATCAGGAACCTGTCAACGCTTTGATATACAGCGGACAGCTCAAAAAGCTAAAATCTCTGATTCAGAAATAATTTTATTCTAAATTTCACGCTATAAATAAGCAATACTTGTGTAAATCAGATTAATTTAACATCAAATTTGCTAATTTTTTAAAAATAATGTTTCACATATGTATATTTTATTTTTGCAAGATTTTTAAAACCGAGAATTAATTTTTGTTTACAAATGTGTCGGTCGCTCAAAAATGGTAGCAAAATTCAAAAATTGAAAAAAATCTCAAACGTTTATATTCCAATCAATATGTATTTTTTTTATAAACCCAGAGTATTTGGCTTACTGGAAATAGTAAATTTAATCATTTAGCTTTCAATGAAAACTAAAATAAACTAAAATAAAAGATTTTTTTAATTTTAAAAAAATCAGTTGAAAAGTTAGGTATCGAAAATGACTAAAGGTACCTAAATTAAACTAAGCACAAGTGACTATTTGTCTATACTTTTGAGATGAGGTAGTATTTATATTGTTCGGACTATTGTTCGAAACTTTATTGCCATGTTTACGATGTTTCGGTCGTTGTACGTTTTGGTCTTCTTCAGGTGCTAGAAATTTTAAACCGAACCCTTTTGAACCTGGGATAGATCATTCTGTGTGTGGTGCCACTTTCGGATGCCATGAAGTTATCTCCCTTGAACTCAATTCTCTAAGATATTTTTTCACTACTGCTGTAACTCGTAACTCTTTGAGTCAATTCACTGAAACTAACCAACGTCTATATCCACTGAGCCATGTGTCATTGACGACACCAGTGTATGAATTTTGGGGATTTATAAACCTAATGTCTCAGTAATTTTTTTTTTTAACCTGAGTTCATATTGCAACTTTGAAGCTTATGATTTTTCTCTAGCACTCCGTATTATTGGTTCCCATATATATATTTTTTAATCATATCACCCCGAGCAAGGCGGTAACGCCACTGATGTGCAGGGAGCTACATAGTAGTGAAAAGATTGAAAAAGAGAAAACCGGAAACCGCATCCTAAACAGGAAACAAGGGATGAGCCTCTTCACCTGTTCAATAGACGTGAGTGGAGTGTGAACCGGGCGATAGTTTAGTCTATCTACTCCAATTGAAAAAAAAGAAAAAGAAAAGTGAGAAGATTGGAAAAGAGAAAACCTGAAACCGCATCCTAAACAGGAAACAAGAGATGAGCCTCTTCACCTGTTCAATAGACGTGGGTGGAGTGTTTATTCATTTCTATGATTGGCTGGCTTAAATTTTTATGGCCTAGCATATGCACTGATTCCTTAAGTTTAGGTGGTGTCCAGTGGTGTTATCTATCAATTATTTCAACTTCAACCTATAGGGGGTGGTGATACGGCCGAAACGTCGTAAACATAGCAATGAAGATGAGGACAACAGTCCTAACAAAATAAATAACGTAAGCTCAACTAACGATTAAAGGATGATAAGGGTTGGCTGAAAAGTTCATTGGTTGATCAAGATACAAATGTAAGTAGACACACCAGTTGGTAGACTAAAAACATGAAAGTGTACCTAAATAGCATGTTCTTTGGATAGGTGCCGCCACTATTTAGTGGCGGCACCTATCCAAAGCCACTGATGTGCCACTGATGTGCAGGGAGCTACATAGTAGTGAAAAGATTGAAAAAGAGAAAACCGGAAACCACGTCCTAAACAGGGAACAAGGGATAAGCCTCTACACCTGTTCAATAGACGTGGGTGGAGTGTGAACCGGGCGATATTTCACTCTATCTACTCCAATTGGAAAAAAATAAACAAAAAAGAAAGTGAAGAGAAAGCCGGAAACCACATCCTAAACAGGGAACAAGAGATGAGCCTCTACACCTGTTTGAGCTCTAGTTGCATTTTTCGACATTTCTGGAAATTAATGGGTAGGTGTACCAATATTTTCTAAAAATAATCACTTCAAAACCGACCCCAGTCAATTATGAACAAGTCCGGAAACCCATCAAAATCAGACGATTATTTGATTCTTGCAAGAACCTCCAAATCAACGCGTCTTTCAGTCAAAAAATGCCTTCGTAATATTACGTTTTGACGTAATAAAATCTAGAGTCAATTTATCGCTTGCACTGACGAGAGAAAAGAGATCTTCTACCACTAAATGAGCCTGTTAGAACAATTTTCTGTCAAAATGTTAAAAAGAAAGAAAGTATTTTTTTCATTATTTAAAAAAAAAAATTAATCCCCTCGAACACGTTTGAAATTTTGGAAAAAATATCTTGTTTGATTTTATTTAACGGGTGACCAATTCGTTACGAAAGTTTACAATGGAAAACGTAATAATTACATGACTCATTTTTTCCGGTGAAAATTAATTTGGAAATTCTTTCAAAAATCAAATAATTGTCAGATGTTAATGAAACTTTCAGGACTTATTCACAAATGAATGAAATTATGTTTGAAATTATTATTTTTAACATCTGTTAACCCCCACTTCACGTAAATTCATGAAATTTTAAGTAATTCAATTTTGCTTGGAAAATTGGTTTTATTAGTTAAACGCAGGACTCATTGGGGAATGTAAATCATCTAATTTTTTTCTTTTTAAACATTTTGCCTTTATTTCCGAAAATCTGCTTCGAATAGTAAAATAAAAAATGCAATGAAACTCTGACATGATTTAATTTGATAAGCTTTTGAGTGCTTTATAAAATAATATATATTAAGGACATTGAAAAAAATCGATTAATAATGAAATTTTTAAAGAATAATTCTCATTTTTTTCCTAATTATTACAATTTACATTTTTAAAATATTTCAAAAATGTGTTGTTAGTTTAATTTATTAAGTGACGATTATATTTCTTAATCGAAAATGGAAAACGTTGAATAGAAATCGTACCTTCGTAATTTTGAAATAATTTTTTAAAAATTGTGTATTTGAAAATGTTTTTTTTTGTATGGTAATTTCTATGTGTACATTAAAAGGTTACGTGTTTCACGGTTTCTTCCCCTTGCAGGAAAAAAAATTGTACAATTATGTCACTTGTGATTGCCATGCACTTATCTCGATTCTATCAAGTTGTCATCACATTTCAAATAAGGGGGAAAGGTTAGAAAGTTTATCGCTGTGTTTAAGAAATATTTATATCATGAAATTTAGAATAAAGCTAAGTAATACTTGTGCGAATCAGATTAATTTAACATTAAATTTGTCAAAAATGTGTCAGTTGTACATTTTATTTTTGCAAGATTTTTTATAATCGAGAATTAACTTTTGTTTACAAATGTGCCGATAGCTCAAAAATAGCTGAAAAATTGAAAAAAAAAACCCCCCAAAACACATTGAAACATTTTACATTCCAGTCAGTATAATTTCTGTATTTTGCTTACTAGAAATAGTTTTAATTAAAAACTAAATGATTAAATTTACTAAAATAAAAGTTTCAAGAAAACTTAAATTGAATTTGTAAAAATAGTTAGTTGTCGAAAATGAGTGGAGTTACCTAATTTTAGTCTACTTACCTTGTATATCTCGGTCAGCTTATAAACTTTTCAGCCGACCGTCGTATGTAAGCAGGGCCGGTGCGCAGTACACCCAAACTCCGTGATTGGAGTGGGAGGCAAATTCAATGGGTCGCCCCTAGTACTGCTTTGTGACCCTTGTTATCTTATCAATGTGTGCTTCTGATTGCCTACATTTATGTTACAAATTAAACTAAGCACAACTATTAAGGATGAACAATTTTCGCCGATTCTGATGTCATTCTGTTTTGTTTTGTTTTTTCCCCAAATCCGTGAATTTGATTTGCTCGTTCTAAGTATCGAAGAAAACAAAAACAAAAAAAAACAAACTATAAAATTCAATATTTTTTATCCATAATGTTGAATGTGTTAAAGTTCAACTTTTTAACAAAAAACAATCTAAAGTTGACGTTAAAACGTTGATTTATTTAAGATTTTAAAATCTACCGCGACAGGTTTTTTGATACATTGTATCTGAGTTTTTTTTAATTGAACTGTTCACCTATATTGCGTATTATACATAAGTATTCTATAGCCTTGGCTGGCAATCAGTCTACCGCAGAAATCAATGGCAACCTACTGCGGGATAATTTTCTGCCCAGTTATTCATGTCTCTTTCGAGACATGATCGCCCAAAGCGTGTATCACGTATGGCACTTGACTGAATACGTCCTACAATCTTAACATCAAAATAATTCCAACCATATCCAAAACTATTATATGTTTAGAAACAAAATATCCATATAAAGAATTTTGAAGCAGGTATATATAAAATAAACTGTCGTATTTCTGTATCCTGTTTATTACACACGAGGACATGTCATATATATCACATGTCCGTATGTGTAATAAATAGGATACAGAATTCTAACAAAGTTTCGAATAAATATCACAAATATAAAACAATTTTATTGAAACTAGATTTGATAACGCTATTCACCTTTTCTAGACTTCATTGCATCGAAAACTAAAATAAAGAAATGTGTGCACACGTTTTATTGCACAATATATACATGATAATAAAAATTGCATAATATAATAATAAATTGCATATATGCTTAAATATAAATTGCATATATATATATACAGACGATATAAATGGGGGTACTTTTGTTACGTAAGGCAACAATAAGTTATACATTTGATCAACTGTCCTAATATTTTTCAATCAGATTAACCATATACAATGTAATGAAGCCACTCGGACAAAAAGGTACTGAGTGTTAAAAAAAAAAAAAAAGAAAGGAAAATCATTAAGAAGCGAGAACAATAGAAGACAGTAGATAACGACTGACACTGTGTTTAAATATTTGAAGATCAAATTTGGCTGGAAAGCCTACAGCCAGAATGGTTTTACAACCGAGAAAAGAAACTGTTAACATGCAACTCACGGTTACATCTACGAAATTCAACAGTGAATTGACGAAACTTGCCGCCTTGAAATTAAGAAAAAAAATGACGTCTTAAACACTGATGTGGTAAACCTGTTTGTCTCGTTATTTTCAATAAACACTGATAGATGCAACCGTTTACATTTGGGTTCATCGCCATCATGAGGAGTAATGATCCAAAAAAGTAAAATATCTCGCATTTAATTTCTCGTCAGTCAGTTGAGTGCCATACATGATACACGATTGGGCGAAAGAGATATGACTGATTGGGCAGAACATTATCCCGCATTAGGTTGCCATTGCTTTCTGCGGTAGACTGGTTGCCAACCAAGGCAATAGAACCCAATCTGTCCTATTATTTAACCCATAACTGGAGGGAAGAAACGGATTAATACCTTTCCTAAGGGTATTTGTGCGTAAGTGAATGCAAGGAATTCAACTGGAATTTGAACTCGGCTCCCCGATTTGTCTTTCCGAGTCAATATCCACTACACCACAATTGGGAATACATCTTTCAAATTGTCTGAAATAATTTTTCTCTGCCGTGCTGTGACTGATAATTTTCACCAAAAGCCACGTAATGTTTGAGATGCTTACATTCATTTAAAAAGTTATCATAGTTCAGGACTTTGTGATACACATTAGACAGATGTTCACCCATTTTCTTTTGTGCAGCAGAAGTGGTGGTTTTTAATTCACTGAAGAAAGGACACATATTTTCAGTTTGTGAATAAGTTGTTGCACATTTTGTCAATTCAAAGATTATAGTGTCCAAAAATAGGGAGGAAAGTGAATGCAATGAGTTCTACTGGAATTCGAACTCGGCTCCCCGATTTCTCGTTCCGAGCTGATATCCACTTCACCACAACGCACATCCTTTCTCAAGATAGATTATCATAATCTCAAGAAGATTCGTAGCAACAACGATGTTAACATCCTTTGATTGTTGGACCTTGCTTGTTTTGTTTATGTTTTATTTTTCCTGGCATGTCATTCCAAAGCTCGCCTTCTATTCACTTGCTGTTGATTGTCAGCTGATAGTGAATCCAGTGTATGTTTTATTTTCTCGAAACCCTCATACAGAACATGAAAGCATCAAAATGTGCTGATAACCGCGTGTCAGACAAATGCATGTCCATAGAACATTTTCCTAGAGATGAGGTCAACATTCGATAAATGAATAGAACAAGCAAAAAAAATGAATACAGATGCTGATCAAAGTATAAAAATTTTACAGTCTCTAAGTTCGAATCCAAGGACTATTGGCGGTTATGCAAACGAGTGCTGAACAATAGCAAATCATCTATCCCTCCCTTAATGAATTTGAGGTCCTCACAAATTCTCATCCAACTCCACTTTTGACTCATCTGGAGTACCATCACCCGACTTCCCTATTAGAACTAAGGCTAAACTGAACGATGTATACATTACCCCGACAGTAGTATCTCGAGTAATATCAAAACTTGACCCCCATAAGGCGAGCGGTGGTGATGGAATCCCGGTAATTGTCCTTAAGAAATGTGCCCCTGAACACTCATCTGTCTTCTCTAAACTGTACAACTACTGCCTTTCTGCTTCCTCTTTTCCTGCATGCTGGAAGTCCTCTTCTATCGTTCCTGTACTTAAGAACTCTGGTGAAACCTCTAACCCATCCAACTATCGCCCTATCAGTCTTCTTCCAATTTTCGGGAAAGTGTTCAAGGCCATTATTAATGCTGAAATAGTTACACATCTTACTGCCCATAAACTATTCTCTGACAGGCAGCATGGCTTCCGCTTTGCCAGGTCCGCGGCCGACATGCTAACGACCATTACGGAGTACATGTTCCAGGCACTTGAGGAGTACGGCGAGGCTCGTGTTGCTGCTCTGGATATCGCCAAGGCTTTTGACAGGGTTTGGCACGCTGGCCTTCTATGCAAGCTACGGGGTTACGGTATTACCGGACGCTTGCTTGATCTGATTTAATCTTTTCTAAATAACCGCATAATAAAGGTCGTCTTGAATAGGCATGCTTCCACATCTTACTGTACAAACGCTTTTGCCCCTACGATCTTTCTTATTTTCATAAATGATCTCCCAGACGAGATCAAGAGCAAAGTATGCATCTACGCAGATGACACCACAATTTACTCCCGCATCAGTAAGAAATCCGGCGTGGCGAAGAAAGATAACCCCGCTGCTGATCTTGAGAGGGATCTAGATTCTGTGGTGGATTGGGGTAAGAAGTGGCTTGTAAATTTCAATGTGTCTAAGACCAAGCTGCTATCTGTCAATCATCACAGGTAACCTCTCCTGTCTCCCATAAGCATGGACCAAGCGAGTCTCTCTGAGAGCAATACACTGCGCCTCCTCGGCCTTACCTTTTCTTCCGATCTCAAGTGGAACCATTAGATTGAGTCAATAGCTAAATCCACTGCTAGGAATGTTGGGTCACTGTGTCGTGCAAGGATGTTTTTCCCGCTTGAATCCATCCTGCGTATATACAAATCAACCATTCGTCCGTGCATGAAGTACTGCTGTCATATATGGTCAGCGCCCCTGCTGTTCATCTAAGTGTTCTTGACAGGCTCCAAAGGAGAATCAGTAATGTGATAGGTACCGACTCGGCGGCTCGACTCCAGCCACTTCCCCACCGACGGGATGTGGCTTCCCTTTGTCTGTTCTATAAATACTTTCATGGCTTCTGCTCCGACGAACTTAAGTCACTGGTGCCTCTGCAACAGGTGTTTACTCGTGCAACCAGACTGGCAAATGGGTCTCACCCATTCACAGTTAAATCAACCAAATGCAAACGACAGTTCTACTCCTGCAGTTTTCTTTCTCGCACTTCCCGCCTGTGGAACTCGCTTCCATATTCTTGTTTTCCTGACGGTTACAACCTCCAGGAAATTTAAATGCAATGTCAATACTCATCTCTTAACCACTTGACTCCAGTTCTTTCTGCACCACCCTGTATATCTTTTCCTTTCTCTCCACCTTTGCAACTGTCATCACACCTGTATTCCCATCCTTCTCTTGCTCCTTTCTAACCAGTTCGTCTTTTTCTTCACTCTCTTATATCTAATCTTTTTACTCTTATGTAGCCCCCTGCACATCAGTGGCGTTATATATACAAAGCAGTACAATAGAGTGAATAGAGTAGCCACTCACGTTTTACACACTCGCCATTCCGTAGTTCACATTGCTTGATAAATATCTTGGCTTCATATTCACTACTCTAGCAGTTTTATACATTCTGTATGAGTTTCGAAGGTTGCTATCATGATTTTGACATGAGTGCCCACTACGAATGAAGTAATCTATTTTGTTAGATGTTATAGAAAATTAATGATACTATTTCTTAGATTGCAAACTCATTTACTGTTACAGATTTGGGTATTTTCTTTTGTAAAATATCACCAGCAACAGGTAATATTTGTATGTCTGCTGTTTTGTTTAACAGCATATCAACCCCTGTGGGTTATATAATGCAATAAAGGTGGCGTTTTAAAATATCTTTTTTATGTTCGGTTATAGTGAGAAGGTTGATTTAGTCAGATTTTAATTAAATTTTTTTTTAAATTTCTTTTTTTTTTATTATAGAAAACTGAAAATGTCTTCTAGTTTTGTATTCAAAAATGTTTTGCTGAGAATAGTTTTTCCTTCAAAAATGTGTCATGGTAATAATTTTTTCTTAAATGTATTGTTGGTAATATTTTCCCTTAAAAAATGTACATATTTCTATAAAAGTGTATTTTAATACTTTCATAGTGTTTTGACCCCAATTCCATAGCTGGAAACCTAACAGGTGCTATCACTCCAGGTCAGGGTGGACCTCGTAGCAACAGCAATTAAGAGGTGGTTCCACGCTCCTCACAAACTCCCAATCAGAGGCCTTGCTGTTGGATGCAGTTTACCGTCATGCCCAGGATTAAGTATGTCTGGTGAAACCGGATGATTAGCATCAGCAATGGTATGAATGGCTTCGTTGCACTCCTGTTGAGTCACGATATCAATTTTGAAATATTTCCTATTTTCTTTACCTCCTCTGCAGTTCTTTTGCATTCCACTGAAAATATTAAGTTTCATTCCTGCTGAAAGGATTATTCACCTGGAAATATATATCTTAAATATTTAGTACTGACCTGGCCCCGGCCTTCGGGCATGGGGTCGGGAATGTAGGATTATAAGTGTGCTTGCAGCAAGATAAAAATATTTAGACATTCTACTTCGATAATGATCATGTCCTTCATTTTAATTGTATGAACAGTATTTATTCTTAATACAAAATCTCTACTGTATGCTGATTCACAAAACCGTCGGACAAGACCTAGATCTAGCTTAAGGGCATAGATCAGAGCTAGACACACTAAGTATTTTTCTCTATATCACTATATTCAACACTTCTCTCAACTTGCTTAAACAGCTTATCTATTGAGAATGTGCGTTCTGGTGCAGTGGATAGCGACTCGGAACGACAACTCGGGGAGCCGAGTTCGAATTCTAGTTGAATTCCTTGCATTCACTTACGCACAAATACCCAAAGCGTGTATCACGTATGGCACCTAACTGACTGATCTATTCAATATTCACAAACGATCAATACCTGACAATAAGTACTGCACCATTTATTGTGATTGAATCGCAGGTTCAATCCCTAATCTATGGCATAGCCCTATATCGGTTTATGGAGTAGATAGACTAAACTATCGTCCGGTTCACACTCCACCCACGTCTATTGAACAGGTGTAGAGGCTCATCCCTTGTTCCCTGTTTAGGATGTAGTTTCCGGCTTTCTCTTTTCCAATCTTACGTAGCCCCCTGCACATCAGTGGCGTTGCCGCCTTGCTCGGGGTGATAGGATTTAAAAAAAAATACAATGTATCCAATAGTCATGCTATTGCTATTTATAGTAGCAATGTTACTCTTGCATTTTTTCATATTTGCCTTGTTTAACTCAATATACGTAGCTAGTTGCAATAACTAATTTCTTTTAAATAAGTGAAATCCTTCATCCAAACTGTATGAAAAATTCTTCTGCAGAAAACCTTTTCAAACAAATAAATAAATAACTAAAGGTAAATATGATTTTTTTTCTGTTGCGAAATGAAATATCAAATGAGAAAATTAAAACAGCTGAATTGTTTTGAAATGAACATCAAAGCTTAGAACGAGCTTCATTTTTGTCACGGTTGCGACAAAAAGAAAAGGCAAAAGAATAAGGGAATAAAAAAAAAAATTATATTTTTACTTTTGTAAATACAATTAAACATTCGAAATATTAATTCAGTCTAGGGGAAATTTAAATTAAATTAAACCAAAGAAAAAAAAAATTTTCTCCAACATAAAGTCAGCAATTTTCTTGGTCACAAATATTAAAAGATAGAGATGAGTTTAACCGGTGAGTCTGTTCAAAAACAGATCGTAGGTATTCAGGGCCATTTCTTGGATCTTTTCCGTAATGGCGAAATTATATGGCTATGAACTAAATCAACCAAACAAACCAGCCCTTCCAGTTATAAAATTGAAAAGCCCCTTTGAAAATACCCGCTATTTCAGATGTCTTCTAGGTCAAAAGGGGACATTTGCCCACCTAGTTTTTTTTTATTTTTTTATCAGGTTCAACTTTAATGGGTCTTTTTATTATGAATTAGGCTCCTCCAGTGAATTTTTCGACTACTTCGATACCTAAATTTAAATTTTAAAAATAAATAAGTAATCCTCAAGCTTTAAAATTAGCTTTAATTGAAAGCCAGGATATTAAATTTTAATTCCCGAAAGAAAAATACACTGGTATTTTTTAAACCGAAATTATATTGATTTTAATCTAATTTTTATTGAAATCGGACAAATTCAAGTTAAATTTCCCACCATTTTTGATTGATCGACACATTCTGTCAACACTATGTAAACAGTAGCCAAATTTCTGTTTTAAAAATATTGCAAAAATAAAATATACCTCGCTGACACGTCATTTAAGTCCATTTTTAAAACTGAAACTTACCTTTATCTGATTTCAATCACGTCATAATTCCTTTCTGCCAGAAATTTATAATAAAAACAAACTTTTTAACTACGGTAGCCGTATCTGTCATCACAACGATTACGTAATGCAGAGGTGTTAAAAGATTTGAGATCAGACGGAAAGTATGGCGACAATACGGGCCAAAAAAAAACATAACATTTTAATTTCTTTTTTTTTTTTTTTTTTTTTGGTTTTTAACTAAATAGTAAAATTTAAAATAATAATTTCAGCAATTATATAATATTTAATATAATTTTAGTTTAGAGATTTATAGCCAGACATTTGAATATGCTTTCTGAATAAATAAAAATTTAAATTTCTTTTAAAATAATTTTAATTTACTAAGGAAGCTTGGTTATTTTAATTTCATTCTAAGTTATTTTATGCTATTTATTTATAATTTTATTATGTTTGTTTTTTTCATATTTTTAAGTTATCACTAAGTTTAAGGCATGGTAAAAATATCTAATTTAATTTTTATAGTACTGCAGATGTTATAATTAGAAACGTTATGACTCTTATGGAACATCGTACTTACTCAAAAATGAACATATTTACACGCAAACAAATTTTTAAAAAATTAATTTAAAGTATTTGGGTCAAACGATTTTCATTAAACTTTTCAATTTTAGATAGTTAAAAGCTGATTATCATTTGCCTAAAAAGTCTACTCATATTCAATTATTTGGAGATTTTAAAAATATTTTTAAAAGCTTATATATTATTAAATTAATAATAATAAAAATTTAAAAAATGAAAACAATCGTTGTAAAATTTTGGTCAATAGACGTGGGTGGAGTGTGAACCGGGCGATAATTTTCTTAAAATTTTCTTAAAAGCCGATTTTTAAAATATTTCAAAAGATTTATGGCACTTTATTGTAATAAAATTAGAAAATTGGAAGTTAAATTAATCTGATTTAAAAGAAATATTAGCGTAAAAATGTAATATACAACAAATTATTAACGACTGGCCATGTTAATCTGATCGAACGTTTGACGGACTGTTGAATGACGAAGCGATGACATTTTCGTAAATCTAAGTGAAGGGACAAAACTCTTAGGTTATGTAACCTTTTCATAATAATGGCAATTTCAGTCTACCATTTATGAAAAGGAACGTATTAAGTAATAAAATACAAAATAAAATTATTTTAAAAATAGAATAGCGCAACTACGTTTATTAATTTTTGCAATTTGGGACTTGTAAATTTCGTTTCCACTTAATTACTGTATCATATCTAATATTTATTAGATGTGATACAGGATTGTACACGATTTTAAACTATTATAAATTATTATAATTAAAATGTAAAAAAAAAAAAAATGTAAATTTAAAAATTCATGTAAAGATTCATTATTCATCAGAAAAATCTTATTTCTTTAGACAATAATGTCCTTAATCTATCTAAACTTATTTATAAATGGAATTTTGTGTCTGTGTGTGTGTGTGTGTTACCTATAGACTCCAAAACGGCTTGAAAATTTACACAGTTGTACTATAAGCGTCTGCGAGTGTTCTGAGCTAGGTTTTGTGTCGAGGTACCCCCCGATAAATATTGAAAATCGATAATCGAAAAAATCGGGTTATAGAAGGAGTGGTCCGATTTCAATCAAATTTGATACACTCATAGACAAAGACATAAGAAACGATTCAGAAATTTCAAAGTTGCAGTACTTACAATAGTGCAGAAAATTTGATATTGATACCAGGAAATCAAAATTGGACTTACATCCATTCATTTTTCTTTCAGTCTACGGTTTCGCTTTAAATGGAAACAACTATTGCTTTTTAGTCTTTCGCGCCAATGTCCAAAGAGTCTGAGCTCTAGGATCATGGATTAGTTTTAAAGCTTTCATTACACCCGAGCAACGCCGGGCTATACTGCTAGTATTGCTTATTTACAAAAGCAATTAAAAGCTCTTCTTTGTATGCGCGTAGTGTACCTAATCTATGACGATTTTGTGCATGAGTGATACAAATGTGCTTCATCCATTTTATATATATATATATATATATATATATATATATATAAAAAATTACACACGAATTTGGAATCAGACACTGAAATAATATTTCCAGTTACACTCAGTTCAGGTTACAGATTTTTTTCTTAAATCGTATCACCCCCAGCAAGACGGTAACGCCACTGATGTACAGGGGGCTACATAAGAGTAAAAAGATTAGATTAAAGGAGAGTAAAGAGAAAAATGAACCAGTTAGAAAGGAGTAAGAGAAGGATGGGAATACGGATGTGATGACAGTTGCAAAGGTGGAGAAAAAGGAAAGTATATACAGGATAGTGTAGAAAGAACTAGAGTCAAGTGGTTAAGAGATGAGTATTGGCATTGCATTTAAATTTCTGGAGGTTGTAGCCGTCAGAAAAGCAAGAATATGGAAGCGAGTTCCACAGGCGAGAAGTGCGAGCAAAGAAGCTGAATGAATAGAATTGTCGTCTGCATTTGGTTGATCTGACTGTGAATGGGTGAGACCCATTTGCCAGTCTGGTTGCACGAGTAAACACCTGTTGCAGGGGCACCAGTGGCTTAAGTTCGTTGGAGCAGAAGCCATGAAAGTATTCCAGGCTGAGCAATAAAATCAAACTGCAAAAAAATCACTTAAGTCTTTACCAAATATTTTCAGAAATAGTTTGTAAAGAAAATTCTTTTTCTATATTTTATAACAGTATTTTTACGTCTGCCATTAAAATACAAATACATATACGTAAACGTAAATACACAGAGTTTGAAATGAGCATCTGTATCTTGGCATCAAAAGGCAGGAGAGGTGCGTGAACCGGATAGGCGAACTTCTCAGTCAGTTAAGTGCAATACATGATACATGCTTGGGTGATCATGTCTCTTTCGAGACATGACTGACTAGGCAGAAGATTTTTCTGCAGTAGGTTGCCATTACCTTCTGCGGTAAAACGGTTGCCAATCAAGGCTATAAAACCCAATCTGTCCTACTATTCAACCCATAGTTGGAGGGAGAAGAGATGAATTAATACATTTCCCATATACTAGGATATAAAACAGTCATCCAACACTTTTCATCTCCATTTCTTTTGAACAGGAGTATCCCTTGTTCACTGTTTAGGATTGGTCTTTTAAAGTTTTTCATTCATTTCCACTTGCATCTTAATGGCCTTATCGTCTTTCTTAAGGTGAGTTATGGTTAACAAGCTTGTCTCGCTATATTGACATTGAGCCAGTTTGATTCTCATTGGATGCTCCACGCTTTCGGCCTTGTGCCACTCGTAAAGCCACGCTTACTAAATTGCCATAAGAATGACTTCAAAAGGCCGTATATTGGGTAAGAGGAATAGTGTATAAGCCACAAAGATTGTTACCAGAGAGAGAAAGTAGACATTAAGACACAGATAACCATTTTCAAATTGCGTGGATGCATGTTTACTTTTACGTTTTAATTGAATCTTTCCCAAGGGTATTTGTACGTAAGTAGATGAAACGAATTCAACTAGAATTCGAACTGGGCTCTCCAATTTCTCATTCCAAGCCGATATCCATTACACCACAGCACATATCCACATGTCTACGCCTACTAAACTTTCTAATAAATGTATTTTAAATGAACAAACAATTTTTATCTGAAGTGGGCTGAAATAATATTCATTAATCATAAATGAACATTTACTGAAATTATTTAACACCGTAGATTCTTTTTCTCGGTGATTTTTATGTAATGTTCGAAAAATCTTGTGCCCCCCCCCCCATTGTATAAAAGCGTGGAAATAGTAAAGGGTGTGAGTGAGTATGTATAGTATACATAGTGCTGTACTTAGCAACATCATTCTCCCCACCGAACATACTGAACCCACAATAAATGGTACGTTAAACAAAATAACATACTCTTGGAAACATCGCAGACTGTCAGAATCGCTAGATTTTCCTAAACGTTTATAACATCCTGAAAGTTTGAATATACATGTTATGTTCTTGTATGTATGTTGAAACATATCAATAATCTATTTCTCTCTCAAGTTCATTTTTTTTAATTACAAATGATTTGCGGCCTCTGGGGGGGGGGGGGGCGGAAGGCTTCTATCAAAGATATATATATAAAAAGACAGACACGTCATTCCATGGTTAAGTGGAAGTTTGGCCTAATTCAGGCGAACCGACTTCAGCTTCCATTTTTACTGTACATAAGATTTTACACGAAAAAATCGTGTAAAATCTAATGTACAATAAAGACGGAAGCTGAAGTTGGTTCGCCTGAAATAGGCCAAACTTCCACTTAACCATGGAATGACGTGTCTGTCTTAATTTTTACATATAATTGCTCTATATGTATTTATATATTTAGAGCTCTCCTAGAGAGTTATCCTACCACTTTATGTACAGGATACTCCTTTGGATTCTTCTATATCGACACCGTGTATATATATATATATAAGAGAGAGAGTGAGACAGGTTGATAGATGTCTATTTCAACATACAAGTATGATAATTTTCCAGTTAATTCTAATAATTATTTTGTTAATTGTTTTCATTACAATAGATCTGCAGAGCCAAGAAGCCTTGCGGCTTCCAGGGAACTTGCCCCCCCCCCGGAATTGCGGGGTTTGCGGGGTCTGCGGGTGCCCTAAGCACGGCCCTGTCTATACAGCTGACAGATCCAAATTTCAGTCAGATTCTTTGATATAAATAGTCGGGGGAGAATGAAAATGAAACCGGACAAGAAATTATTCTCAACAAATTGTCACCCTCAATATGCTTGAATCATAAATAGTTGTATTTTCACATGGGAGTACAATGTCTTCGTGGCAAACATGACGCTCGCTGTCACTATAAAAAGGAAGGCGCTCATTTACTAGTTTGAGCTGAAAGCAGTTGGCCCCCTCAAAAGAGAACGTCTTGTCAGACTTCAGACCCGGCCGTTGTAATCCACCAGAACGTTTATTAGTGATAAACGACTGAGCTTAATTGGACAAGTCAAGAAAAGAAATTTTCGGTTACAATCAATTATAGTTCTGACATTTTTCCGCTTCTTTTCCTTTTCAAGCGCAATATAAAATCTTGAAACTGCTCAATAAATAAATCCTAAAAACATTTCCTGTAAGTTAGCATGTCTCTTATTTGCTGCTAACATGAAATAGTTAACCGCTAGGAATATTTATAAAGATAGGACTTTGAGGAATCTACGTACATCATAAATGTTTGTGGTTATTGCCTTTAAGTTTATCTTAGTCTGGCACAAGGTCACAGTGTACCAACCAATGCAGAGCAAACAACATTGAATTAGAATTTATAAAAACGTTATAGTATAAAATTTATAAATAACTATTTGAGTATAATTTACTTAAATAAATTTTAGGTGAAAAAAATATTTTACTTAAAGAATTTACTTAAAACATTTTTTTCACCTAACATTAGTTTGACTCCAATTAAAATGAATTTTATAACACTCCTTTGATTTGATTAAGAGAATATGATTAGTAGAAACAAAGAAAATATATTTAAGTGTGTAGGCTGGAGATCTCTCTCGAGCTTACACACTGAATGTATTTGAAAGCAATGCCGTGGTTAGCAAGTTTAAGGCGAACAATATTTACGGTTTTGAATCGATCTGAGTAATTAGATGGCATGTTTGGGCAGCAGTCTTTTTTATATATATATATATATATAGGTTTCATTAAATTTTTATATATATATATATATATACATATATATATATATACAGGTTTCATTAAATTTTTTATATATATATATATATATATATATATATATATATATACAGGTTTCATTAAATTTTTATATATATATATATATATATATATATATATATATATATATACAGGTTTCATTAAATTTGACGCAAGAGGAAAATTTTATTTTCATTCAGTCTTTCTGATTTTTTAAAGTTGTTTAACCCCAATCAAGGGGCAACATAAGAGAAAAGTTTGAGTTTTGTTTAACGGCATATCATCCTCTGCGGGTTATTTAATTTGAAAAACATTGGGTTTTAAGGTATTTTTTTAATGTTCAGTTATAGTGAGAAGGTTGATTTTAATGAAATGTTTTTGTTTTTATTCTTTTTTTATTTTAGAAAACTGAATATGTCTTCTAGCTTTGTAATCAAAAATGTTTTGCTGAGTATATTTTTTTCCATCAAAAATGTGTTATGGTAATAATTTTTTTTTTTTCAAAAATGTATTGTTGGTAATATTTTTCCTTCAAAAATGTATATTTTTCTATAAAAGTCTATTTTTATGTATATATTACTATGAAAGTCTATTTTTATACTTTCATTGTGTTTTCACTCCAGTTTGGTGGTTAACTATTAGCCCATAGTTGGGACCCTGTCAGGTGCTACCACTCCAGGTCAGAGTGGATCTAGGAACAATAGCAATTAAGAGGTGGTTCCATGCTCCTTACCACCTTCCAACGAGAGGCCTTGCTGCTGGATGCAGTTTACCGTCATGCCCAGCACCACGTAAAGAGAGTGAAAGGTTATGTTAATACAGAGTGGGTAAGAGAAAGATGAGAATATTGGTGTGAAGAGAGTTACTTGAGAGGAACAAGATTCAAGGGAAAGGATAAGAAATTATGGAAGTCAAGGAGATAAGAGATGGCGATCGACGTTGCATTTAAATCTTTGGCGATTATAGCCATCAGGAAAGCAAATATACGGAAGGAAGTTTGACAAATTGGAATTGCGAGAAAAGAAGCTGTCATGGTAGAAGAGATGGTTACATTTAACTATTTTGACAGTAAATGGGTGGGACCATTTTGCCAGTCTAGTTGCTCGAATAAATCCGTGTAGAGGGTGTACCAGGGAGTTAAGTTCGTTGGACCAGAAGCCGTGAAAATATTTGTAGAATAGACAGAAGACGATTCTCTGTGGTGATTAAATGAAAGCAGTTTTGTTTTGAAGACGTTAAAATTGATAAACCATTACTTACCACAGTTAATTACTGATTGAAGGTTCTTTTCAAGAGCAGTTGCCTGGTTTATCTTTTTGAATTTCGCCATGTTTCATGACGTTTCTTGAATTTCGCCATGTTTCATGACGTTTCAACTTGTTCAACGATGAACTTGTTTCATCGTTTGTATTATGGACGCACCCATCATCTCATAATCGATCTCGTAAATTAACCTTTCCACACAGGATACACAGAGATACATCTATCGCCAAGGAAGACCTTACAGGAGGTATGACAAATAGGGAATACTGGAAGGGTGTAGTGGGTTCTATTTCAACTCTTTTTCTCCGACGGAATGCGGCTTCCCTCTGTCTGGTCTCTGAATATTTTCATGGTTTCTGCTCCGACGAACTTAAGTCACTGGTGCCCCTGCCACAGGTGTTTACTCGTGCAACCAGACTGGCAACTGGGTCCCACCCATTCACAGTTAGATCAACCAAATGCAAACGACAATTCTACTCCATCAGTTTCTTTTCTCGCACTTTCCGCCTGTAGAACTCGCTTTCATATTCTTGTTTTCCTGACGTGCTACAACCTCCAGGAATTTAAATGCAATGCCAATACCCATCTCTTAATCACTTGACTAGTTCTTTCTGCATCACTCTGTATATCTTTTCTTTTCTCTCTGTCTTTTCAACTGTCATCAAACCCGTATTCCCATCCTTCTCTTGCTCTTTTCTAACTGGTTGGTCTTTCTCTTTACTCTCCTCCTATCTATTCATTTTATTCTTATGTAGCCCCCTGAACAACAGTGGCGTTACCGCCTTGCTTGGGGTGATACGATTATATAAAAAAAATTAAAAACAAAAACAAACTTAAAACATATTCTAGAAGTACAATCATACTTGTCGTTAAGTGAAGGCTAGGGCGCTTCCTACACCCCAGAAAATAATTTGCTCCATCGCCATGAGAATTATGCAAATTCTTATTCTCTCCGCCGTCATTCTCAAAACAGTCTAGCGATTAGTACAGTGTGAATCCGTTGTTAGAATTATTAGCATCATTGCAAAGACATTGTCGACTCACGTCAGATAATTGGGATAAAAATTCTTTAAACTGTAAAATGTTCTGTGACTTCCATTCGTCACATCTTTCAAAATAGGTATACACTGGCCGATTGAAACAAAATTTTAGGGAGAAGAGCAAACATATAAGGGGCACAAAATACACTTGATTTTACTAGGGTGCGTAGTTTAGTACAAAAAAATTTCATAAAATTTGATTTTAAAATAAAAATTATTTTACAAACAAATATACTCCCACTATTTTAAAAACTCACACTGGGGTTTGAGGCTACTCAGTTGAAATTATTGACTATTTAAGATTGTTACCAAGTCATAATGGCATCTTTGTTGTTGGAAAGGGAGATTATATCTTTATTTCCAACTCTCCCTTATTTACCTCCTTTTTTTCTTTTGTAGGCATTATTTTTATTGAGTTACCTTCCTTAATTCTATTTTAGCCCTTGCTTATGTTTTAGTTATGTAAGGGAAAAGGCCGTTGCAAAGGTACTCTAATCTATACGAAGAAGAAGAAAGTATTTGTGTTCTATAGTTTGCGTGATTTTTTTCGAGTTGCTTTGACTGGAGGTGAGGTAAATTGCGTGATTATATTTGAATTGCTTTGATTACAGGTGATTACGTTTGATGTTTAAGGTTGCCATTTTCGCAATGAATAATTGATTTCCGAAAAAATGTTTTTGTTTCAATAGAAACTGGTTGCCATTTTTTTTATAAATATTTTTTGAGTTATTTTTTTGAATAAATATTTGTTTGCCAAAATATTTTATTTCAGTAGCCTATATGTTAACTGTGATTAATATAAAAGTGTCCGCGAGCCATCTAAAATATTATAAAGTGACCGCCATGCAAAAAAATCCTAAAATAATTTGATAACCACTGCATTAAATGATTATTGCATCTTTTAAAAATATCTTTATTTCCTCAATTGCATTTAGTTTATAAAACTCGACAAAAAAGTGTTAGCGATAACTTCAACAATACTAAATACAGTGAGGATCAGGTGTTGCAAAATCCTATTTACTTATGGTGTGCGTTAATCAACCACGCCTGCATAATTTACGTTTAGAGCAATAAAATTGTTTTTTAAATGTCAAATGTGACTTTCAGAGTCGAATTTCTTCAGTTAAGAATGTCGATAAGTAACTTTTTATGGCGTAAAACAGGAGAGAAGAGCTCTGCTCGTAACCTGGGCTGAATATCCAATGTTTTTTTATATGAGGAGAGGGGTAGGAAATCACCTAATGACAGATGAGAGTTCGGAGGTTTAAGATCTTATAGTGATGCGACAATTATATTTGACTCCTTCCCAAACAGAAAAAAAATCATGATGCTTCTTACTTGGGGCACGTGTGTGTGTGTGTGTGTATATATATATATATATATATATATATATATATATAAAGATAGAGAACGAACGAGAGAAACTATAGCGAGAAAGAACCAGGCAAAGGAGAGACGTTATAAAGAGAAAAAAGGAACGAGCTATACATGAGAAAGGAACAATGTAGAGAGGAGACGAGATATCTCTTTTATTTCCGCCTGGCTAGAGTAGTGAAGAAATCAGTGAGTGGTGCAGTGGATATCGACTTGGAACAACAAATCGGGGTGCCGAGTTCGAATTCCTGTTAAATTCCTTGCATTCACTTAAGCACAAATACCTTTGGGAAAGGTATTAATCAGTCTCTTCCCTCCAGTTATCGGTTAAATAAGAGGACAGATTGGGTTCTATAGCCTTGGCTGGCAACCAATCTACCGCAGAAAGTAATGGCAACCTGCAGCGGAATAATCTTCTGCTCAGTCAGTCATGTCTGTTTCTAGACATGATCGCACAAAGCGAGTATCACGTATGGCACTTAACTGTGCAAAAAGCTTTCTCACCATTGTGTTACATGTATTACTCATATATGTATATAATATTGGGCTGAACAACACTGACATATCTACGTGGAAGCTGAGTGTTCTAGCTTGTTCATTATTTGTTTTCCACCCTACAGCATCTTTCCTCACAGACGAAACGTCGCAAGCCTATCACTGCTTCCCTGGTAAATATACAGACAATATCCAGAGCCGCGACCTGCTTTGCTACGTTAAGAGTTGAATCATTTTCATTCCCTTTGTAGTGTATTTGTTAAAAGAACATTTCATTTAGAACACAAATTCGTGGAACAAACTCTTATGTGGATGCTTCCCCGAATACTGCAATCTTTACTTGCTGAAGCCTATAGTTAATCGTTTTCTGTCTTACATATCCTCAGATTCTGAACTTGCTAGTCTTACGTTCATATAATCCACCTCATTCCCTGAGCCATGTATTCAGTGAAAATTTGAATGTTAAAAGTAATGTATTATATGCAAAGAACCAAACTCAAATATTCATAAGAAATATTTGAGTTTTTCGGTTGAGAGTTTTTAGCTTAAAGATTCTAAAATTTCCTTCATATTATGCAAGAATGACGCTGAAAATTATTGCACCAATGCAGTATTCTTCTGTACTCTTACGTGTTAGTGTAACAAAGGGAAAAATAAAAATGAGTAAAACTCAGTTAATATACAGACAAATATTTAATTCACAAAACATTAGACAAAAATATTTACAAATATACAGTTTGGCATTCAAATCAAGATACAGAAAACGTATAGTTTTACTACTGGCCGGCGAAGTAAGTTGTCAGATATCTTTCCCGTTAAGTGCTATACTTTTTGGAAATCCTTAAATGCATATATAAAGACTAATTATTGGCTTGGTCAATGAAAAAAAGCAAAAAATCTGTGTTTACCCAGATAGTTCCTTGAGGTTTTTTATTCAGGTTTTTAGTTGTTCAGACTGACTGTGAAATCCTTTCGGTCGGATCTCGATCCTAGACTTTTTACCGGAGTTTATATGACAGCAAAATCCTTTAACAACTCTTTCAAGTTTTGGTCTGTCGTCGAGATTTTTTCGGCTGGAATATAATTCCTGAATTGAAACCGGTGCTGACGCGGTCAGCACATCCTTTTACCAACTGTTTCATGTTTTAGTTTTTTTGTCATCGACTTAGTGATTCTTACGGCAGGATATACATCCTGAATCTACCGGAGCTGTAGAGGTCAACTCATCTTCCTATCAACTGACGGCTCCGGGCCCAAAACCTATTTTTATAGGGGCTAACACCTAATTCGCATACTTCTAGAACCTTTTAGAACTCTCTGGAACATTCTACAAACTTCCAAACGTTCTATGTTTAATTTCCTTATTTTTACGACTACTTTCTAAATTAAAACCTTTTGTAACAAAAAGTAGGACTCAATAGAGTCCTTTACTACAACTTTTTAAACGTTATTATTTTTTTTTGTATATAAATGCATCCTCGTAACAGTACTGAATCGAAGTAAAAATTCCCCACTTACTGCTGAAGCTGAAAAATCTACTGGCATAACCATTTCGGAATGTCACTAGGATTAGGTTAAAATCAAAAAAAGGTGTAGCTGAAAAATGTTGAAATATACATATGTGCCTATTATTGTTAGAATATACAGACAGATCTAAAAATCGAAATCATTACGACAGAAAATATGCCTTCCTGCATGAATAGAATTTGGGAGACATTAATTTCACTCTTTCAAAAAAAAAAATGAATAAATAAATAAATAACAGGGATATATACAGTACTGTGCAAAAGTATTAGGACAAGAACTATTTTATCTTTTATGAGGCATCAAAATAAAGTTTAAAATCACCTAACAGTTTTGCACACTACCGGTAGTATGTAAAAGTATTAGGACAGGGATGATTTTCCTAAAAAAAAACCCACTGAAATTCAAATACAGGGTGAACAACCAAACCTTTGTAAGAATTATTAATTAAAGGGGAAGGAAGGCTTCGGAATTTGAATTGACCCCAACAAAGCCCTGATCTCAATCCTATTGAACATCTATGAGATATTTTGGATAAAAACAAAAATTGATAAATCTAATGTTACTTCGCAAGATACACTTTGGGAACATATACAAGCTGTTTGGTAGGAGATATCAGTAGATACATTGAAGAAGCTTGTGATGTCAATGCCTGACAGAATAAAGGCTATGACCAAAGCAAAAGGCTATTATACTAAATATTAAATTTATTTTGTAATAAGCATTTGTTGAGTAAATCAAATAAAATTACTTTAATTAAATTGTTTATTTTCTGTCAATATTTAATATGCCGCATAAAAGATAGAATATTCGAAGTAGCTAAGGTGTTTTGGCAAATGTAACCGGGTAGGACAATCTAGCACTTAGACGTAATGGACGGTACACGTCGTATGCAGTATGCTGAGACCTTGGTCTAGGTCTCGCACTATCTCCATCCTCGCCTTAGTCTGTATTTATGGCTGACACCTGCCAGTCATATTACTGTGAAAGGGAACCAAGGTGTATGCATATTCATTAAATCACATATTCATATATATTTTGAATTCAACTGATTACTCAACCATAGTTCAAACCTTACGATGTCTTTACGTGTTTTATATTAAGTTAATATAAAAAGATTAATATAAAACGTCTGGAGATACCGAAAGGTTGAAACCCGGAGTGCGTAATCAGCTAAATTCCAAAATAAAAATATTTAAAAGCACTGCATTATATATGTTCTGAGCACTTTTTAATACAACTGTGTACTGGTTAATAATAAATATAAATATATAATAATAATAATAATAACTAAATAGACTCTGTAAGTATGCAGGCCGTAAATTTATACTAAAATAAACCTTCGAATAAAACCATTAACAAACAGAACCTAAATCCGTTACAATCCGGTGTACTAAGACGTCGGTTTAATGGGGAGAAAAAAAAGAAACCCGCGGAACAAGAACAAAACATTCAATACTCCGCAGTAAAGAAAAAACCCCAAACGGAACCAAACACAAGAAAAAGTGCTCAATACAAAGTACGAAGGAAAAGATACAATAGTAGAGCAAAAACACACAAAAATCTATAGCGAGCCAAAACCTACCGCGGTTTCACACTACGGATCGTCAGGGCAAATGTATTTATTGTACAAAAGTACAAATAGGGCACAAGGCCAAAATGGGAATGGGGAAGGCTGGTCATCCTCTGTCCTAGTTTAACTTAGCTATCCACTTTCGTCGACCCTGTCACACTTACAATAAACCTGACACCACAATACCACATTTTTACTTACCTTTCTTACCACGTCCACCATAATACTTCGGCTGCTCTATGAAGTCCTACTTAACTCCCATATTTACAATTTTCAGTGGAGGGCATGGGTAGATAATAACAAATTTTAAAATATCCCCAATGTTTTATACAGTGAAGGTACGTTATTTACAAGAAACCAAACAAAACTGTATTAGTAATAAAAGCCCCCCACTACTCTAATATTGTAACAGCAAAATCACTTCCCCGGACGAAATATAATGCGTGGCTTTTAGAAATATGATCTCACTTATCCGATCAGCAATCACTCACACAATCACTCACACATTCAGACACTATAACAAAAACGAAAAGCACACTTGAAAGATAACGAAAGACGCCACGCATCCACCGGAGAACTAACATTGTTGAACACCTAAGGTGGGAAGGAGTGGGGGATTAAACTAAAGAAAAACAGGGGACAAAAAAAAAGTGGGCCAATGAGCAATCATAACCTAACTAAGTTAACTTTAGAGCGAAAAACAGAAAATCAAAAACCTATTCTAAACTAACCGGGAAGGGGTGCACATGTAGTGCCCAGCACACCCAATATCCTGATGCCTAACCAGCATCAAACAACCACTCTAGGTCAGCACCTTTCACTCGACAGAGACGCGCAAGAGTCACCCACCTTTTGCCAAATTCAGATGGAGTGAGTCGTCTCCTTTCCGTCCTGATCTTGACTTTAAGCTGATGCTTAAAGAACAAGATCAGTTGGGAAGAGGTAAACTTCTCATCACCATAGAATTCCTTCTGTCGCGTCGTCCAAATCACGACTCGCATAACACCCAGCAAGCAAAAGAGCACATAGTGCTCAGTCCTAGATAACGGAGGTACGACATTGCTACAAACAGAACTAGCCTCAAGGACAGAACTTTCCACGCAGCATACGAACCATGAGATCTTCAAGAAACCTGCACAACGGAGCAACAACACTGCAGTGGAAGAAGGCGTGATCGACGGTTTCCGTCGACAGCCCACAACGCACGCAGGTTGATTTCGGTGTTAGGCCCGCTGCACGAAGCTTCTTGCCTACCCAGAGAGCATTCCGAATCATCAGCCAGGTGAGTGATGCCTCATCGTTAGTGAGACATTTCAACCCGGGCGCCCAAGGCCATATGGAGCGAGCCTCCTGCTTCGTAAGCCCGAGCTCGCCTATCAGTTCATCTTGAACGGCCCCCCTAACTAACACCCGATATAATGCCCTAAGAGACAACGCTTGGGCGTTGGAGAGGCCATCCGTAGCCCGTAAGAGAAACTGGAGAGCCAAACGACATTCTTTATAGAAGGAGCACTCGCCACGAGGAGTACGGCCGGCCTCCTCCTCCGACAAGTGCACACTTCTCAAGGATGGAAAGTGTTTATGGACGTCCTCTTTAACCAGGGCACCGTTCTCATCCGCTAGCATACACATTCGATCCAGGAATCTAATGCGAAGCGTATGTTGACGAATCTCAACGCTAGGCATGCCCAGACCGCCTTCAGATGGATGAAGGTAACAGATCTCGCGACGCACCTTGGGAGCCTTGCCTTCTCGCCAAAGGAAAGAGAACAAGAGCTGAATCAATCCCAAACGAATGGCACACGGGAGAGGAAGTACGGAGAGTCGGTAAAGGAGAATCGGGTAGATGTGCGAGGCACATACTTCCGCCCTCCCCTTTAAGGAAAGATTCCTCCGAGTCCACAGATGAACTGCGCCCTCGGCCTTCTCTCGAACCTCCGACCAATTCATTTCCAACTGGAGATTAGGACCGAAAAAGACGCCGAGAATCTTGATCGGCCCGTCCGTCCAGAGGAAAGGTCCGGGAAGAGAAACTCCCTTCCACGCACCCAATCGCAAGCCAACAGACTTATCGCGATTGATTTTGGCCCCTGTCACCGTCTCATAGCATCTGATTTCTTTGCTAACTTCGTCAATCTCGGCTTTGCTCGACACAAAAACCGAAACGTCGTCAGCATAGGCGGAGTACCTGGCCGAGGTGGTAGCACCAGGTAGGGAAATTCCGCGAAGGACCGGATTCGCCTTTAACTTGCGAAGGAAAGGCTCCAACGCAAGAACGTAAAGCAAAGGCGAAAGTGGACAACCTTGACGAATGGAGCGAGATAATGTGAAGGGCTTCGATCTTACCCCATTCACTTCCACCAGCGCACCGGGGGACTCATACAGCAGTCGGATCCAGGTGCGAAAGTACGGCCCGAAACCGGCGGCGAAAAGGACAGATTCCAAGAAGCGATGGTCAACCCTATCGAATGCCTTGGACTGATCCAAATTGATCAGCGCGGCTTCCGTGTCGGTTTTCTCGATGATCAGGCGTACCAAATGAAGGTTGTCCTGAATAGTCCTGCCCTTCACAGCACAAGTCTGCTCGGGGCCAATCAGACTAGAGAGGACAGCCTGCAAACGGCGGGCCAAGACCTTGGCAAAAATCTTTAAGTCAGTATTTAACATCGTTAAAGGCCGATAATTATCTATGCCACCCCCACCGCTCTTGCTCTTGCGAAGCAACTTGATCACACCCCTGGTAAAGCGTCGAGGTATAGACCCCTGCTTCATCCAGTTGTTGTAAACAAGCGCCAGCAGAGGAACAAAAACGGACGACTGCCTCAAGTACAGTTCGTAGGAAAGACCATCCAATCCTGGAGTTTTGTCCCGGCCAACCAATTTCAACGCATCCCAGATTTCCGACTCTGTTATGGGCCCCTCGCACCTAGCTGCTTCAGCCGCCTCGAGGCGGGGAAAGTCAGCCAAATAGGTGTCGAACTGAGCAGAGCTCAGACCGGGCTCCCTGGTAAAAAGATCCTGGAAGTAATCCCGAAAAGCCCCACATATACCCACGTCTGTAGTCACGGTGCGTCCATCCGGCAATGTGATGTCCTCGATATGCCGATTGGCTGCTTGCCTAGTTTCCTCTACACGCAATTCTGCGGCCATATTCGTTGCCTCAGAAGACATTCTTTTTAACCTAGCCCTAACTACCAGAGCTTGATCCTTCTTGATATGCAAGGAGGCCAGCTCGGCCCTAGCTAAGGCTACGTCCCCACTATTACGGGATTTCACTGCCCGATCGACTTTTTTCTCTATCGCCGTTTGCGCCGCTAAATTAGCTAAGTTGAGCCGACGACTATAGTCGGCAGCAAACGACCTAAGTTTGGATTTAAGTGTGTCCCACCACTTATTCCCAACCACAGCCCCCGTCAGTTCCCGCTTTAGTGTTAGTAATAACTGGTCCTGGAAATCTTGACTATCAAATAATGACGCGTTCAATTTCCAGTAGCCAGCCAACTTAACCTTAGGCTTATCTAAGTTTACACGAACCCGGACGAGCCTATGATCCGTGTAAACTATCGAATGAAAACTTGGACAACCTAAGAGCCCTACGTCGACTCTCCTAACTAGGACTCGGTCGAGGTAGCTGGCGCGTACCTTCGAATCCGAGCTGCCCCTATTAGTTCAAGTCCACACTACCTCCCGGGGGTGCTCATTTCGGTATTTATCGACAAGATCATTCCTGTCGAGAAATTCCCGAAATGCTTTCACATCCGGGTTGTTAGTACCCGATCTTTTTCCTATACGATCTTTCTCAGGGTCAAGGACGGCATTCCAATCCCCCGCTAAAATTACCCGCCTAGATGTTCCGAAGAACGACTCGAGCCGCCGAAACAAAGCAGGACGCTCCGCATGGTCATTGGGCGCATAAACCCCAATGAGCCGAAAAGACTTCTCCTTTATGGTAATATCCAGCACACAAATCCTGCCCGCTGGATTCGCGAAGACAAGCGTACACGCCGCACCCTCTTTGTCTATGAGCGTATCAAATTTGATTAAAATCGGATCATTCCTTCTATAACCCGATTTTAGATATTTATCGGGGATATCTCGACACAAAACCTAGCTAAGAACACTCGCAGACGCTTATAGTACAACTGTGTAAATTTTCATAAAAATCGGTTCAGCCGTTTCGGAGTCTATAGGTAACGGACACACACACAGAGAAAAAATTTCAATTATAAATAAGTTTATATATATAATGTGTGAATGTGTGTTGTAATTTTCCGTTTATGCAAATTTCATTAAAACTTAGAGAAAGTTCCGTTTATCTGATTTTTTTTTTTGGTCTTTTAAACATTTCACTTTTTTTATTTTCTGGTTTGTTACGGAATATCAAATTTCTCATATCTGCTTACTTTTGGCTAAAGATGTTTGTTGCTTGATATGTCATCAATTTAAAAATTAAACAACTCGTTTCAAGAGTTGATCCTTATCGCGTTTCCCGTATCCATGTGAGAGTTTGTGTTTTTTTAAATGAAATATTTAATATATCGGACACAAGATTAGATCTAATTTTGTAACTTAGGATTATTTACTCAGATATGGTTATGGAATGTGAAATTTCTCAAACAGAAATCAAAATATTATTAGGAGTTTTAAGATAAATTACCATAAAAATAAATAAACAAAAAAGTTACTTGAAAATAGCAAAAAGTCCATATATATATATATATATATATATATATATATATATATTCAGTGTATCAAGGCAGCAGATAATTTTCTAAACATATACTGTTAAATATAAGAGACAATGAATGTCTATTAAGTTTAATCATGAGCCGTTCTAAACATCGTATTTTGGCTTTAATTTCAAGTAGAAATAAAGACAAAAAGTCCCCAATATTTGGATAATTTTTTATTAAGTTGGTTCTAGGTTTTCGGCTCACATGAGCCATCTTCAGAGAGGTTACAAGGATGTTAACACAAAAACATCCACCATCAACGACGATTTTATCAGGCAGATTTTAGTTTTTACATTGCATTTAAATATCTGGTTCTGTTATCATTTCGAGCTCACACGCGGTGTGACGTCATAGAACCGCAGTACAAATTTACGGACTGCGTTTGCTATTTGGTAACTGTTGCCGTTGCTTAGCGGAGTTTTATGTCAGTACAAGATAAAATCGTTGCTGATGATGGATGTTTTTTGTGTTAACGTCCTTGTAACCTCTCTGAAGATGATTCATGTGAGCCGAAAGCTTAGAACCAACTTAATAAAAAATTATCCAAGTGTTGGAGAATTTTTGTCTTTATTTTCAACTGAAATTAAAACCAAAATACGATGTTTAGAACGGCTCATGGTTAAACATAACAGACATTCATTGTTTGTTATATTTAACAGTATATATACATATATATATCCAGGTAAAGAGGACCCAAGATTTTACGATTTTGAGTTCCCTAGCATTTACTTTTTTGCCTGGAATACAAACAGATTACAGATTTCCTTTTCGTTACAGGAGGCCTATAACAAGTGCCTTGAGGAGGTAGTGCTGCCCTGTGTGAGTGCTGAAAAACCCTATGTTTCGCAACAGGACTGTCCCGTGCCACACAAGGAGGAGAACCCAGTCATGGCTGCCAGACAATTTCTGAGACCACATTACCCCATGCATCGGGCTTTTTAGCTCCCAAAACTGCAATCATCACGATATGTATGAGGCGCAGTTAAGCGAGAGACCAACTGAAGGTCTGGAAAAGAGGTCTCGAAGCCGATTGATGGGCAGGGGGGTCATGTTTGAAGCCAAAGACAATTTTATTGAATAAAATTACTTTTCAGTATTTCAAAATATATGAATGAATGAGTGAGTGAGTGAGTGAGTGAGTGAGTGAGTGAGAGAGAGAGAGAGAGAGAGAGAGAGAGAGAGAGCACACACACATGATTTCGTAAATTAAGAATATATAATTGGCACATAAATACATAATATATAATGATAGAACTTTTTGTACTATACTCAGTTGTTGCTCTTCCCTGTACATTGTCTTTTCAGGGCATAGGTGATCTTAGCCCTCCACAACCTCCTATTCATTTTAGATCTTATCAAAGATTGTCAAGCCATCCGCTTTTCTCCTGTGTAATTGAAGTTTTCGTAATTATCAACAAGCAATCCAAGATTAACATAGGCGACTAATATGTTAAGGAACTGCTGAGTGGGTGAAAACATACGATTTTTAAGCAAAAGTTATACTTACAACATTAGCTTGAGTGTATTTAATTTTTAATTAATTGCATTAAATAAGGGTTTGTAGAAATAGAAAAAAGAATTAGTACCATAAACAGAACTAATTTAACGGCAATTATCTTCATTTATCTAGCAGACTTTTTTTTTTTTAATCAAAAGATTTAATCATTGACATCACTTTTTTTTTTTTTTGGCAAGGTTTTCAGGAATTGTCTGATAAACATTGATAGCAAAATTCGGTCTTATCTTCGGGATTTTTTTTTTTTAATCATATCACCCCAAGCAAGGCGGTAACGCCACTGATGTGCAGGGGGCTACATAAGAGTGAGAAGATTAGAAAAGAGAAAACCGGAAACCACATCCTAAACAGGAAACAAGTTCACCTGTTATTTGCTGGATATTTTTAATCTACTAATATATTCACCTACAATTATGTGCCTAAAATATACAAGTAATCAATACTTACAAATGAAATTTTAGATATATTTTAAAGGCATACACAGATTAAAAAGAAAATTTTCAGATTATGATTGAGTGAATATTTGTTCATTTTACCGAATATATGTAGCAATCGGACGTCTAACCCGCACTGATGAGCTGTGATACAGCGAAACAGATTTGTCTGCGGATGACTATTTACGCTCTCACACCCTGAAAGAATGGTAGGCTTTGAAAAAACAGTAGCTACTCTAGCATTTACGCATCACTCATTCAGTAATGAATTAGAACACTCTCAGTTACTGGCATGTGTATACATCATATATCACACGCTAAAAGCCTCCTTCTATCGAGCGCCCATAGCTCAGAGGTAGAATCACCGACTGACGCTAATTCGGGTTTCAATCCTGGGTAGAAGGCAATCGGATGTCTAACCGTACTGATGAACAGCGAAACAGATCTGTCTGCGGATGACGCACACACATTTTATATATATATATATATATAAGAATCTGCTAGTCAGTTTCATGTAATAAAAATCATCACACTGATATATGTCCAAGGGGAGGCAGGTATTAACTCTTATGGATGTGTTTTTAATTAAATACTTGTTCTTATGCCAACGTGACTATTTAATAGTGAATGAAAGAAACGACTTACGACTGTATAAGAATACGTATTTAATTAAACACCTTATAATAATCCCACGGTGATAGGTAATATGTAAATGAGATTAAGCTATTGGTTACCAGATTATATCCGGCCTGATCATCGTTAGATGGGTTGAAAAATTCATAAAAGAATGACGTTAGGATTGTAAAATTTTGCCTGCATTAATTTTCTGGAAAGTGTTCTAACAGAGGACGGAAAGTGCAACACTGAAATCCGAAAACCAGCTGGATTTTTCCCTAAACAACATTAAATTTCCCCCTGATGTAATCAGACTGGTGTGCTTTTGATCGGGTGTTACCCACTGATCAGAAACCTTCGTCATACGAAATTCAAATAACATTGGCTTTTTGATTTATAGTCAATAGCCTGTCATCCACCACCATGTCATCCACCAACACTGTTTTCCTTGGCGGTAGAAGTTGCAGGATGTCCTGACCTTGGATCATCTTCAAGCTTCTCCCTTCCCCTTCTAAATTGAACTGCTCGCTTTTGTAACGTGGCAAGCATAAATGCTCAGAGGATGAACCATTTTTCACTTTGTAGCACCACGATATAAATTTTTGTCCATTTTCAAGAGCAGCCGCTACGAGTTACTTTTCAAATAGTATTTGAACAGTCAGATGTAAGTTTAACTGGAAAGAAATAATGCATTTACTAATCTACACCTTTTCCGCTCTTAAATTAAATAAAAAAAAAATACGATTATTCTAAATCTAAACTTATTTATAAATGAAACTTTGTGTGTGTGTCCGTTACCTATAGACTCCGAAACAGCTGAACCGATTTTCTTGAAAATTGACACCGTTGTACTATAAGCGTCTGCGAGTGTTCTTAGCTAGGTTTTGTGTCGAGGTATCCCCGATAAATATCGATAATCGAAAAAATCGGGTTATAGAAGGAGTGGTCCGATCTTAATCAGATTTCATACACTCATAGATAAAGACATAAAAAACGATATTCAGAAGTTTCAAAGTTGCAGTTCTTACAATAGTGCAGAAAATCGATTATATATATTATATATATATAATATATAAGGCAAGATGTTTGCGAGTGTGTCTGTTTATCTGCCTGTATGTCTTTTTTTAGCCATTTTATTTTAATTTTTGTTTTGGGTTTGGCTCTAAGTAGGTATAATTGTAGTTCTTATTCTCAGCCATGATACCATTTACTCAGAGGACTTATTTAGCCTTCAAAATTCAGTTTACGACGTAAAAACTTATTTGATATCGATACCAGGAAATGAAAATTTGACTTAAATCCAGTCATTTTTCTTTCAGTCTACGGTTTCGCTTTAACTGGAAACAATTACTGCTTTTTAGTCTTTCATGCCAACGTCCAAAGAGTTTAAGCTCCAGGACCATGGATTAGTTTTAAAGCTTTCATTACACCCGAGCAACACTGGGTTAAACTGCTAGTTATATATAAAAGAAAAAAAAAACAAGAAATTTACAAATCAAGGGATTCCTGGTTGTACTACGCACATGTTCTTGGGCATTATAGCCATCGGAATCGCATGATCGGGTGATCTTTTGACTTATCTCAGTATGTGCTTCACCTTTGACACCACCCAAGTTCTGTTCGAATTTTAACGGATAATGCCTTTTTATGAGTGTCTTCACGGATGGCCACAATAGCACAATGGGATTGATCACGCAACTATAGAAGGCTAATCAGAGTATAACGCCCCCCTGGCAGTACGACTGGCAGTACATTGAAGGTGCTGCAGGTCTTGAGATCTGCAGCACCTCCAATGTACTGCCAGGCTTGGGAATATGCTGGCACATTATCAATAATCACCACTGTGTTTGTCATAATGATGTCATACTTGTCACTGGCATTACGTAGTGCTGCCAACTACCATTCTCAGTATGAATCCTTTTTCACCGACCCCCTCCTCATATTCCAGGCCACCAAACTTGCCTGACCCATCAAACTCAGTATGTGAATATTTGATCCTTTTGACAATGGAAGGGAAAGCACTGCTCCAAAACACCTGAGTTGAACGTTCGCAAAATAATTTGAAATTTGTCTCATCTTGGAAAAACAATGTCTTCCCGGTTCCTTGTAGTTTCAAAAGTATTGTCACAGTTCATGGTTTCTAACTGGTAGATAGTTTTTTGTTTTTTTTTGGCAGTAATCAGTTTTGGGTCTAAATGTCTGTCAACGGTACTTGTACCCACAATGAGATTGAACTCATTTATCAGATTTTCATTCAGTGACTGCAGGATTTTCCGACAATTTTTTCCAGTAAATGCTCTTGTTCTGCCTGGACTTTCCTGTGCCAAAACCCACCTCTACGCTTTGGTGACCCAGATTCACTGCGAGTAACCCCCCCCCCCCACTTGCGGTCTTATTTATCCCATTGTTCTTCTCCACTTCCTTCCAGTCACCACCATCCCTGGTAGCCGTCTTCACTCGTTTTTTGGCAGCGAGATCAATTTCATGTACTTACCTCTCCTGACTCCATGCTTGGATCTTCTCTTACGGATTTTTGGAGCAGTACTACCGGATGTACGTTACGGTGCAGTGGATATCGACTCGGAACAACAAATCGGGGAGCCGAGTTCGAATTCCAGTTGAATTCCTTGTATTCACTTACACGTAAATACCCTTGTGAAATATATTAATCCGTCAATTTCCTCCAGTTATGGATTAAATAACAGGACAGATTAGGTTCTATATGCTTGGCTGGCAACCAGTCTACTACAGAAAGCAATGGCAACCTACTGCGGAATAATCTTCTGTCTAGTCAGTCATGTCTCTTTCGCGACATGATCGCCCAAGTGTGTATCATGTATGGCACTTTACTGACTGACAATCGGATGCATCGGAATGTTCAGATGAAGAACCGACAGTTTTACAAGTAAATACGTTGTTAATACTGTGTAATATACATTCAAAATTAATAAAATCATAAATAAATAAAGAATCAGGCGACTGCTCAAGATTAATTTGTCAGGGAAAAGGTGTAAAATCACTTCTTCATAGCCTATAAACTTTTCAGTCCACCCGTGCATTTGAGGTGGACACCTTTGACCACAACGAGAGAAACAAGGTGCTAGAGAAGTGTTTCTTACTTTGTGTGACTAAGTCTTTTCGAAAGTTATTTTGTGAGGGGGGTGAAATGCGAGAAGGTTCTAAAACATGCTTTTTCATTTTATTGTGTTTGGGAAGGGGGTGGGAATCAAACAAACAAAAATAAAAAAAAAACTGGCATGAAACTAACATATTTTGAAGTAAAAGTCCCTCCTCAATAAAAATTTGTTGGCATCACAGATCTAAACATTTCCAAATGTAGGAAATAAAAAGAAAGTCCGTGAAGTAGTTCTTTCCGTTCGCGACAACATATTTCTGTGAAGTAGACGTTCCCTCCCTACTTCCTACAAAGACGAAATTCAAATATTGGCTGGATGTTCCACGTGACATCCGGATCACTCTCCGCGCCAAAATGTCACGTATTTTCAAAGTTAATTGATAAAAGGCAACAGCTGCCAACACACGAGTTTTATTAGTAATATCTTGATACAGACTTAATTCTGTTATGACATGAGATAAATGTTAGAATGTTTAGATAAGTAAATATTAACATTTTCATATTTAAATATTGTTTTAACTTTTAAATTTCTCATGGTCAAGATATAAGGAAAGAGGTCATCTAGAAGCAGAACAAAATATTAAGAAACAGAAAAAAATCATTAAAAGCATAATCGTGCTGAAATTCTATTCAATATCAGTCCATTTATATAGAAGCGGCCCGAAAAAAGAATACTGAGAAGAATATGTGAGCAATGAAGAAGTTTTTAAAAAAATGAAAAGAAAAAAAAATAGACACTTAACATCAGAAAGCGACAGCTGAAATTTTTTAGATGAGAAAAGAAGGCTTGGAGAATTGACAGTAACAGAATATGAAGGCAAGAGTAAAAAAGGGAGAAACAGATTAACATACCTAAAGAGCTTCTTATGTAAATGGATGGCAGAACAGGAAGTGTTAGGAATGGTAAGTGAGCAAATATTGTTTAGGGCTAAAAGGATAGGAAGTTGTGAAAAGTGATCGTCGCCAAGGGAAACGGTACAAAATAAACGTTCAAGTAGTGCAAAACAGATTTTGAAATCTCAAGCTTTGCCAACCGTGAAAAAGGTTATGAACTGGTTTGTAAGTAATTCCGCCTTCAAATTCTAAATAAAAAGTATAATTCTTGCACAGGGGCTAAAATATGGAAGAAACTTAAGCACATTAAACGCCGTACACTAGCAATGGAATGCGGAAAAAAAAAAGCAAAAAATTGTAAGACACAAGTACAAACTTACATTAGATATACTCTATTATTCAGAGTATAAATTGCAATTACGTCAACATTTGCTTGCGTCTTATATACAAGGCATGACCGATATAACGGAAAAATCGACGCTTTTTCAAATATACATGTAAGGGCTCCTTTTATGTGCCCTGTCCTTTCAGGACGTAAATAGATCATGGCTTTCCACATCTCCCTATCCCTGGTGGCTCTTAGCACGCTTTCTCCTGTTACACCATGCACCTCGTTCCGTCATCCATCTGATCAGGTCCTTCAAATATGTTATCCGCTGTTTTCCCCTGTCTCTCTTTCCATATATCTGGCCTGTTAGTATCAGGTTCTTCAAGCCTTCCTTCCTCATTGCATGCCCCAGAAACTTTAGTTGTCTCTTCCTGAAGCTCAGTATTAATTCCCTTTTCGTTTTCATCCTTTCCAGAACCTCATCATTGCTCACATGCTCGATCCATAATATTCACATAATCCTTCTGTAGAACCATATTTCAGCTGCTTCAAGTTTTCCCTTCATCTTCGAAGATATTATCCAACATTCACTGCCATATTGAAGAACCGACATCTTATAGAAATCCAATACTCTCTTCTTTGTTTCTAGCGAAATTGTCCTGTTTCTTAATACTTTACTCAACTTCTGGAATGCTTCCTTCGCCATGCCAATTCGCCTTGGTTATAATATTTGATCCAATAATCAAAGGCCTGAATGCTTTCCAGTTCAGAATGAAAGCAATGCAGATTTAATAGATTGTAAACCAAACGGTAAACGTTATTCACAGTATTTTTGTAAAATCATTTCAACCACGAAAATGCGATAAAGCCACTAAGACGCAAGGGATAAGAAAGATAAAATAACCACGATTCAAAGAAATAAATGACGATTGACGCTGCACTTCAGTATTTGGAAACTCGCAATTGACAGGAAAACAAGAGTTATTTTGAGGTTTTGAACACCTTTGTGTTTTTATATATATATACTAAATTTTAAAGTGACATTGAAAATTAACTTTAATAAAATTTTTCAAATACGACTGCAAGACGGTCTTCAAAACAGAGACTTCATTTGTTTGTTTTTTATTTTTTATATTTATTTTTTGTGCGTTTTATCAAACTTCTGCAGATTATTTAAAGCCCAAAATTATTTTTGTTATCAGAATGTTTTGGGAGATAATTATGATTTACTGGTACATGTCCTAATTAACTCATGGCTGGCGGGAGAAGAGAATAGGTACATTTTAGTTTTGCACCTATTCTCTAAGGTTATTTGCACTTGTGGTGGAGTGGATATCGGCTCGGAACGAGAAATTGGTGAACCAAGTTCGAATTCGAGTTGAATTCGTTGCGTTCACTTACGCGCAAATGCCCTCGGAAAGGTATTAATCCGTCTCTTCTCCTTCCAACTATGGGTTAAGTAACAGGACAGATTGGGTTCTATCACTTTGAAAGTAATCAACCACAGAAAGTAATGGCAGCCTACTGCAAAAAAATCTTCTGCCCAGTCAGTCATGTCTCTTTCGAGACATGATCATCCAAGCGTGTATCTCGTATGGCACTTAAATGACTGAAGTGGATATAACGAAGCCCGACTTGAATAGAAATTCGGCCGTTATCTGGTACACTTCTCACACATCCAAGTTCACATGGCATGGAAGACATGGACTTCCCAAATAGCCACCCATCTAGGTACTGATCAGGTTCAACGTTATTTAAGTTCAGTGATCATGTGTGCGTTGTGGTGTAGGGATATCAACTCAGAACGAGAAATCGGGGAGCCGAGTTCGAATTCCAGTTGAATTCATTGTATTTATCTACGCACAAATACCCTTGGGAATGTTATTAATCCGCTTCTTCCCTCCAGTTAGGGATTAAATAACAGAACAGATTGGGCTATATAGCCTTGGTCGGCATCCAGTCTACCGCAGAAAGTAATGGCAATCTACTGCTGGAAAATGTTCTGCCCAGTCAGTCATGTCTTTTTCGAGACATGATCGCCCAAGCGTGTAACACGTATAGCATTTAACTGACCGATCATTTGAGAACCTATGTTTTAACGTGATACAACTGTAAGTTCAAAACAAAGTTGTATTTATTATACAGAAAGTTACGGAGTACAGATTACCACAACACTTGGTTTTCTTGTATATATTTGCCATAAGGGTACAGGAAAAACTGGAGCCATTAAACACACCAAAACTTGAAGTAAACTTCAACTTGTTCAATTTACTCTTATTTAATGCCTCCAGATAAAATTTACATATAAACTGTTAAGTACCTTTGATTTTCTAATTAACGAGCCGGGTCAATTATTTTGAGTAAATAATCCGCTCCGCTTCTTTTTATTAAATACTCAGCAAAGTTGCGCGTATTTTAAATCAAAGCGTTTCGTTTGAATATTTAATAAAATAAGAGGTTGGAATAAGAATGTCTCAGAGAAAATAATTGTCTTGGGCCATCGATTTGAAAATCAGAATTAACTTAGAAAGAAAAGCCTACATTTGATGTAGAATAAAATATGCTAACAGAGAAAAAAATGTAATAGGTGATAACACGCTTCGTCGAGAAAAGGCTTACATTAATTTAAATCTTAATGGATATATTTTGATTTCAAGAAGAAAATATTTGGAATTTTTTTCACTATGAACAGAAATTGATGGAATAGGATATGAAATTCACTGATACACCGTTAAATAAAACTTTTGTACCCGCGCTATTAAAAATGACAAATTAAAATGATGCAATGGAAAAAGTTTTAAAAATGTATTGAGATTTTATTTTCATGTATAGTTGACTAAAACTGCCATTATTAGGAAAAGGTTACGTAATTTAAGAGTTTTGTCCCTTCCCTTAGATTTATGAAAATTGCTTTTATGTTCATGCGTAGAAGCTGTCATCGCTTCGTCATTCAACAGTCCGTCAAACATTCGATCAAATGAACACGACTAATCGTTAATAATTGGTTGAATATTACTTTTCTATGCTATAAGTAAGTAATATTTCTTTCAAATCAGATTAATTTAACTTTCAATTTACTAATTTTACTAAAATAAAGTGACAAAAATCTTTTGAAATATTTTTAAAATCGATGAATTTTTGTTTGTTTACAAATTTCTTAAAATTAAGAAAATGGCCACTTTTAAGAAAATTTTAAGAAATCGAAATTAAATGTGGTATTCCAAACTATATAATTTCTATCTGAAAACTACCAGAATTTTTCACTTAATGGAAATAATAAATTTAATCATTTAATTAAATCTAAAATTAAATCTTCATGAATGTTTTTCATTTTTTAAATTTTATTTTAAAATTAGGTATCGAAAATTTATGCCGAAATATTGGAGGTACCTATATTTAAGGCTTTATTCTAGATCTTGTCTATCATGCTATCTTCTGTGTTCGAGTTGATAATTAAGATGTACTGTTTAATTATAGAAAAAAAGACTATGCACACTCAAATAAGTGTATCCATTAAAAATAATGCACAAACATCTTGTGTCTTAATTTAAGATATTCAATAGTAGGTACATCAATATATATTTTAGATGGCACGGGCCAGCTCCTAAAATATATCTTGGCCATTTTGATAAAAAATAATGTATTGCTGGTCATGTTTTCTTAACTTCGGTGATCAAGAGCTATCCTTGCGATCAACTTAAATTGACCGGATGCCATTTTAATCAGACATTCAATTACAAAAAATAGCAGGCCTTATTCACCCATTCAACGAAACCAAAGATCAACAAATATGAAGGAATTTCTACGTTTTAGTAACCGTAGCTTTGGTGAGATAAGACAAAATCATTACTCAACAACAGCAAAAAAGATAATCATTGTAAAAGTCAGGTTGTTTGAAAGCACACTTAGGATTTATGATAAACTTTCCTGTCGATGATTGCGGTCGTTTACAGTTGTCTGGCACAGATGCTGTAAATACTCTTCTCTGCAAACGTTGAACTTGATCCAACTTATTTTTCTTCTTAGGGATGACTAGGACTATAGACCGGCGTTGCTCGGGTGTAATGAAAGCTTTAAAACTAATCCATGGTCCTGGAGCTCAGACTCTTTGGACGTTGGCACGAAAGACTAAAAAGCAATAGTTGTTTCCAGTTAAAGCGAAACCGTAGACTGAAAGAAAAATGAATGGATGCAAGTCAAATTTTGATTTCCTGGTATCGATATCAAATAAGTTTTTTTTAGTTGTAAACTGAATTTTGAAGGCTAAATAAGTCCTCTGAGTTAATGTTACCATGGCTGAAACTAAGAACTACAATTATACCTACTAAGATCCAAACCCGAAGCAAAGACTAAAATAAAAGGGCTGATAAAATACAGACATACAGGCAGCTAAACAGACATACACACAAACATCTTGCCTTTTATATATATATTATCGATTTTCTGCACTATTGTAAGAACTGCAACTTTGAAACTTCTGAATATCGTTTCTTATGTCTTTGTCTATGAGTGTATCAAATTTGATTAAAATCAGACCACTCGTTCTATAACACGATTTTTTTCGATTATCGATATTTATCGGGTGTACCTCGACACAAAACCTAGCTAAGAACACTCGCAGTCGCTTATAGTACAACTGTGCAAATTTTGAAGAAAATCGGTTCAGCCGTTTCGGAGTCTATAGGTAACGGGGACACACACAAAGTTTCATTTATAAATAAGTTTAGATATTCTCTATGAATACAGTACACACACAGCCACCGGTCACATGCCGAGAAGCACTGGTTAGCATGATTGTCTCGCAAAGTTTTTCACTGCGAGTTCGATCTGGTCTGGGTCTTTTTGCTCTTGCAATAAAAACTAGTAAATATTTATGCATGCAGTCACAGAGATTTAAAGCACTTTCTCGCCCCCGAAGATTATTTTCATTTCTCTTGCGATGAGCGTTTCTCTGAAGTAATACATCGATAAACGCGTTTCAGATTTCACACCAAATCAGCAATATATCTTGATAAGACCAAACTGTTTAGAAAGAAAATCTAAACACATCCGGGTTTCACTAAGAGGTACACATAAACCATTTCGGATCTTATTCTTCAAATTAATGCTCTTCACAATTAATATTAGTATTAGTCAACCGATGTTAAAATATTTAATATATAAATATATGACAGAAGGTACTATATGTATCTGTTTTTATTACAATTTTGTTTAACAAAAACTTGTTTGGTTTAATTGGTTTTTTCTAGCGGTATATCGACATCTATAGGCTATTCAATGCCGAAATTTAAATATTTTTAACAATTTTACGACTTCAACTAAATATATTTGCAAACCAACTGTATGCCTACTGACAAAATGTGATGTTGGTCATTTTATTATTTTTGTAATTTTTTTTTATGTAAAAATGTATTTTTATACTTTTATAGGGTTTTGTTTTTGTTTGGGGGTTTCCTATTTGCCCATAGCTGGGACCCTAGCAGGTGTTACCACCCCTGGTCCACCTGGGAACAACAGCATTTAAGAGGTGGTGTTACGTCCCTCAAAACCTCAAATGCTCATGACCAGAGGCCTTGCTACAGGATGTAGTTTATCGTTATACCAAGAACTAACTTATTTGGTGGTGTGAGACTTGAAACAACTCTTGAACTGTTCATTATACAGGGTACGATAGAAATACCACCCAGAAATACCACCCGCACAATGGGAAAACATTAATGGCAATGGTAATGTTTTACTAATATTTGGCGTATGTGTGTGGGGGGCGGTATTTTTCGGAGGTATATGTGGGAAGTATCTCAACCGCACCCTGTTTGTGAACTCTGAAAAAAAAGAAATCTCAATTTTAGAATGCAAAGAATTGGTAAAAGATGGCGTTGATTATGACTGACTTTTGGATCACATTCTATATTTACCTGACGAAGGAACATCACTTTCAACGAAAAAGTGAGAGTGGCTCTTAAAAAAAAAAAAGTGAGGTACTGCAACTTTACAAAATGTCCGCAAAAGAAAATGGAGAAAAAAAAAATATGAAGGAATAAACAAAAATGGATTGATCAGCAAGAATATTTCTCAACAATGTATTATTATTAATGCAAACAGATAAATACACAATATTAACAATATTGATTAAAAGCATGACAATCAAACTCTCACTTAAGTTTTCATGTACTACTTCAGCCAACTTACTTGTTTCTCTTCGTGATGTTTACTTATTTCTTAACAGTCATTTTTTTATTTTATTTTATTGTTCTTTGCAAAAAGAAGCCATTTCCAGTTTATGGCTGGCCGAGGGTTTGGGTTCAAGGAAATAATCAGGAAAGATGGAGTAATGTTTTGAACTATTTCTGTGGACAGTAAGATTATTGGTCTCTTCTTAGTTAACGGTAAAATAAACGTAGAATTATTTGTGAATAGTGATGTCGACAATTCGGATAAATCAAACGTTCCTTTGAAGTGAAGGCTTTTGATTAAATACTAGGAGATATAGCAGAAATAGGAAATCGTTTTCTGAAGTTGTTAAGTTCTACGATAAGATCAAATCTTGTAGCTCAGCTTTTATTACAGGATATTATTATTATCACTGTTTAACTGTATTATATAATCTAAATCTAAACTTATTTATAAATGGAACTTTGTGTGTGTGTGTCCGTTACCTATAGACTCCGAAACGGTTGAACCGATTTTTTGAAAATTTACTTGTATTATAAGCGTCTGCGAGTGTTCTTAGCTAGGTTTTGTGTCGAGGTATCCCCGATAAATATCGAAAATCGATAATCGAAAAAATCGGGTTATAGAAGAAGTGGTCCAATTTTAATTTCATACACTCATAGACAAAGACATAAGAAACGACATTCAGAAGTTTCAAAGTTGTAGTTCTTACAAGAGTGCAGAAAATCGATAATATATATATAAAAAAGGCAAGATGTTGTGTGTGTGTGTGTGTGTGTGTGTGTGTGTGTGTGTCTGTTTATCTGCCTGTATGTCTGTATTTTTTTTCAGCCCTTTTATTTTAGTTTTTGCTTCGGGTTTGGATCTAAGTAGGTATAATTGTAGTTCTTAGTCTCAGCAATGATACCATTTACTCAGAGGACTTATTTAGCCTTCAAAATTCAGTTTACGACGAAAAAAACTTATTTGATATCGATACCAGGAAATCAAAATTTGACTTACATCCATTCATTTTTCTTTCAGTCTACGGTTTCGCTTTAACTGGAAACAACTATTGCTTTTTTAGTCTTTCGTGCCAGACTAAAAAGTCTTTTCGAGTCTGAGCACCAGGACCATGGATTAGTTCTAAAGCTTTTATTTCACCCGAGCAACGCCGGGCTATACTGCTAGTACAATATAGGCCAAACGTCCGAAGCCGCTTTCTTGATTGAATAATTAGTAAGTCTAGTTTTTGTAACATCTACTAAACAAGGATATTGCAACTGTTTCACCTATTAGCGCGTGTTGTCCAATTTGTTTCAGATTGTGGATTGCCACAAACTTAAAATACGCCAGTATTAATATTATAAAGTAGTAAGGATATCTTATACAGTCAGTCAGTCAGTTAAGTGCCATACATGATACACACTTGGGCGAAAGAGACATGACTGACTGGGCAGAAGATTATCCCGCAGTAGGTTGCCATTGCTTTCTGCGGTAGACTGGTTGCCGACCAAGGCTATAGAACCCAATCTGTCCTGCTATTTAATCCATAACTGGAAGGAAGAGACGGATTAATACCTTTCCCAAGGGTATTTGCGCGTAAGTGAATACAATGGATTCAGCTGGAATTTGATCTCGGATCCAAGCCGATATCCACTGTACCACAACGCACATCCTACAGTAATCGGTTGATTTAATTGTTTTTTTAAATTATTTCACCTCAATCAAGGCGATAATGCCACTAAGACGAAAAGGGTAAATGAAGAGAAAGGAAAATAAAAGAACGGGATTCGGCGAAACAGAAGATTGCAATTGACATTAATTTAAGTTTTGAACATCGTAAGAACGTAAGAATTTCACAAGCAAGAAAATAAACTATTAGAATAAAACTTACGACTGCATATAGTTATCGGAACAGAAAAAACGATGGGATCTAATTGCCTACCTAGTAGTACGCTTAAATTCATGCAATCGAGTCACCAGAACAATTGCAATGAAAATATTAATATGGGAGGTGGGCAGAGGGATATAGAGAGAAAAAAGCCACCTCAAGGTGGTGGAAAAGTGATTTAAGCACAGATCATTGTCCTTTCAAAACGTAGGCGATCATTGCCTTTCACGTCTCCCTATCCCTGGTGGCTCTTAGCACGCTTTCTGCTGTTACACCCCGCCACCCCCGTTCCATCACACACCTGCTCAGTCCCTTTAAACATGTTATCCGCTGCTTTTCTCTGTTTCTTTTTCCCCTCTATCTTGCCCGTTAGTACCAGGTTCTCCAAGCCCTCCTTCCTCATTGCATGCCCCAGGAATTTCAATGGTCTCTTCTTGATACTCAATATTAAATTCCCTTTTCGCTTCCATCCTTTCCAAAACATCATCATTGCTCACATGCTCGATACATGATATTCGCATCATCCTTCTGTAGAACCACATTTCAGTTGCTTCAAGTTTTCCATTCATCTTTGAATATATTGTCCAGCATTCACTGCCATATTGAAGAACTGATATCACATAGCAATCCAGTACTCACTTCTTTGTTTCTAGTGAAATTGTCCTGTTTCTTAATAATTTACTCAACTTCTGGAATGCTTTCTTCGCCATGCCAGTTCGGCTTCGGATCTCTGTGTCGCATTTTCCCTCTTCTGTTAGAACACTTCCCAGGTATTTAAATTTTTGTACCTGCTCGATTTTAGTATCCCCCACCTGTATTTGGCATTTTGGGTTGCTCTTTTTACTAATGACCATGCATTCGGTTTTCTTGCAGTTTATTTGTAGTTCTTTTGTCACTCTCTTCAGCTACCTTCTGTAGGAGGTCTTGTAGTTTCCTTTCCGTGTCTGCAATCAACACTGTATCATCTGTTGTTCAAATTGTGGCCTCCGATTACAAATCCTGGTATGTTAACATTACACATCGTTATTTGGATTTTGTCGAGATCTTCATGGTATATAGCAGGAGCACCAGACCGATTTGACAGCAATGTTCAATGTGCTGACAAATGATAGATTTATAAACGTAACGGATAGATTATGATGAGAAATATCAGGCACGACACAATGAAACAACTTTTCGAACAACAAACTAAGCAATTGATTCAATGTTATGATTTCACTTCATGTCGGTGGGAAACGCTAAACCAAGAAGGCGCAATGAGTTGCTCTCGCGGAGGTTAGCATCAGCCATGCTGGTGGAAGGCAAAAATAGTTCTACCTGAATATTATCAGTGAACATAAAAAACCTTCCAAGACTAGAAAGTTTCTCTGGTCAGTAGAGAGCTAGTAAATCTGTACTGCAAAATGCACACAGTTTTCATTTTTTAGGCTGTTTTGAAACCAAGGATGTGCGTTGTGGTGCAGTGGATATCGACTCGGAACGACTAATCGGGAGCCGAGTTCGAATTCCAGTTGAATTCCTTGCATTTACTTATGTGAAAATACCCTTGGGAAAGGTATTAATCCGTCTCTTCTCTCCAGTTATCCGTTAAATAATAGGATAGACTGGGTTCTATAGCCTTGGCTGACAACCAAGCTACCGCAGAAAGCAATGGCAACCTACTGCGGGATGATCTTCTGCCCAGTCAGTCATGTTTCTTTTGAGACCAAAGCGTGTATCACGTATGGCACTTAACTGACTGACTGAATATAATAGTTGGAATCATGATTAAGGCTTCTGCTGGTCATGAAGTGGGGGATTGGTCTTCTATTGTTATGAAGTAACAAGCTGATCCCTCACTAATTACAACGTAATAATATGATACATCTCTTATTCCTCTAGCTATGAGTCAAATTACAGGACAGATTGGGTTCTATAGCCTTGGTTAGCAACCAGTCTACCGCAGAAAGCAATGGCAACCTACTGCGGGATAATCTTCTGCCCAGTAAGTCATGTCTCTTTTGAGACATAATCACCCAAAGCGTGTATCACGTGTGACTCTTAACTGACTTTGAAACCAGAGAGTCGCCCAACACTTTTGGTGTATAGTATATATATTTTTGTTAATCTCGCACTACGTTTAGCTTTAATCATTAGTTCATTACAAGTGGCAATTTTAATTAGTTTCATTGTATAAATTAAGTTTACATAACCCTGCAAAATATATATTTCTCGATCGATGTTCTGTAGCCTACGCTTTTTTAAACCTAACGACCTCAGTAGATACACAAAGATAGAAAAAGGCGTAAGACAAGGATGTGTCTTTTCACCGGATTTGTTCAACCTGTACAGCGAGAATATTTTGAGGACCCTAGATGACACGCCAGGATTTGTTATTGGAGGCCACAACCTGAACAACATAAGATATGCGGACTATACAGTGCTGATTGTGGACACGGAAAGGAAACTACAAGACCTCATACAGAAAGTAGCAGTGGAGAGTGACAAGAAGGGACTACAAATAAACTTTAAGAAAACTGAGTGCATGGTCATCAGCAAAAGATACAACCCAAAATGCCAAATACAGATGGGGGATAACAGAACCAAACAAGTACAAGAATTTAAGTACCTAGGAAGTGTTCTAACAGGAGATGGAAAGTGCGACACGGAGATCCGAAGGCGAATTGGCATGGCAAAGGACGCGTTCCAGAAGATGAGCAAAATACTAACACACAGGAAAATCTCAATAGAAACGAAGAAAAGAGTGCTAGACTGCTACGTGATGTTAGTTCTTCAATACGTCTGTGAATGATGGACAATATCATCGAAAATGAGGACAAAACTGGAAGCGGCCGAAATGTGGTTCTACAGAAGGATGCTACGGATATCGTGGACTGAGCATACAAGCAACGACGAGGTGTTAGAAAGAATGGCAACAAAAAGGAAATTGATGCTGAGCATCAGGAAGAGACAACTGAAGTTCCTGGGACATGCAATGAGGAAGGAAAGCCTGGAGAACCTGATACTGACTGGTCAGATAGAAGGAAGGAGAGACAGAGGAAGGCAGCGGATAACATATTTGCAGGACCTGATCAGGTGGATGACGGAACGGGTGTTGCCAGGAGCAACAGGAGCAAACATACTAAGAGCCACAAGGGATAGGGAGACGTGGAGAGCCATGATCGCCTACGTCCTGAAAGGACAGGGCACATAGAAGAAGAAGAACTTAGTAGCAGAAACAAGATTAATTTGACTCAGCAGTTTTTATGACCTAGCTCTTTCAGATTGTTTATGTTGGTATCTTATTTGATTTGATTTGCATTCACGGTGAAAAGAGTATAATTCTTTCTTGGTCGAAGTTCATTCACTCAAAGCCTAAGTGACCCTTGTTTCAAAATCTCTGAATCATCAAATTTGAGAATAGCATCTCTGTCGGCAATTCCCGTGTAGCCGATTTGCATTGAGATATAAAATTAGTTGATTCATTGCCAAGAAGAATCTCTTTGTATAACGGTCGCTTGCAGCTGCTATTTAATTAAAGCTTAAATCGTTTAAGTGGCTATTTCGTTTACCTTTCTTTCAAATCTTTTATCGCCAATATATTTTGCAAATTTTGGGAGACAAGGTTTAACAATTACTTCATCATCAGAGAAAAGCTTATGCTTTTTAGCCAACACGAAAGCAATTTTGTGGGATACTTCCCGCATTGCCAAACTTTCATAACATTTCTTAGCAAATAGATTTCGCATCTTTTTCATATCTTTTTTTTTACTTGACCACATATTTTTTCCGTAACTCAGAGCTAGGCACTAGCCCCCACTCTCTCTCCTATTTCGGCTTGGTGTTTCCTATAAAGTCTGCTAAGATCATGTCTTTTATATGAGAGAATGCTTTCATAAACACTGCACATTTGTTTTCGCTATGAATAAGAGTTACATTTTTCTTTTGATAAATTCTCGACTGTTCAACATAAAAACTATCTAATTTTGTTTGCCTGGGCCATGTAGTTACTTAGATATTCACATTTTAAATTGTCAATTTTGGGCATGACACCCTGTATATTAATTTCATATAATTTTAGGTCATGGTTCTCCACGACTAGTTGCCCTAGAAATGCGAGGGAATCGAGTCTTTCTAGCTATCATTCTATAATTGAGAAAGATAGTTTATTTGTTTTACCAGCATAGTTATTTAATAGTGAAACTAGATTTTTTTTATTCAGGAATGTTTCAAAACGTTTCAAGTAGTTCTGAGGGGTTTTTCTTTTTTAATTTTTTTTTCTAAATATCACAAGTTGTATAGTTCGGTTCAAAACATAAGTTGCAGGGTTCAAAATCAAAGCTCTGAATATTTTCTTCTCAGATACCCTATTATGTGGACAGTGGGTACATTTTTTAAGAACATATTAAGATTTTGTCCTTAGTAGTAATTGCTATGTAGTTTTGGTGCTTGCATTTTTTCAAAATATGCTTGACAGTGACATTAGTTGTAGTTGGTACATCAAGGTTTAGTATCTGCTGTGTGTGTGTGTCAAATTATTCTTTTGAGCACTATGTCTTGTCTACTGTCAATAAATAGCTCTATATTCTCCTTTTTTTATTGTCGGCTGATGTTCATACAGTGTATTGTTTGTGAACTTATTTTATTTCATGTTTTTTTTTTTGCTAGTGTGTCGGCTTCATTATTTCCCTTCATGCTCATAATAGTTAGGAAAGAATAAAAGGATTCAAACGTATTAGTGCAAAAGAAATCAATTCAAATGTATGTTGCACGGTGACGTTAATACGAGATATATAAAATCTTATCATCGCAAGAGTAATAATAGTACGATATATGCTAATAGAGAGGGAAAAACATATCTAATCGGAGAAGGAAGAGAGAGTTCTGTTGGATTTCAATTCAGCCACTCCAAGTAGATTTGTGTTTTTCCTCTATTAGCACGTATTGTGTTATTATTGGTCTTGCGATGATAATTGAAGTTATATATATATATCATATCACCCCGGGCAAGGCGGTAAGGCCACTGGTGTGCAGGGGGCTACGTAAGAGTGAAAAGATTGGAAAAGAGAAAGCCGGAAACCACATCCTAAACAGGGAACAAGGGATGAGCCTCTACACCTGATCAATAGACGTGGGTGGAGTGTGAACCGGGCGATAGTTCAGTCTATCTACTCCAATTGAAAAAAAAAAAATAAGGAAAAGTGAAAAGATTGGAAAAGAGGAAACCGGAAACCACATCCTAAACAGGGAGCAAGGGATGAGCCTCTACATATATATATATGTGTGTATATATATATATATATATATATATATATATATATATATATACACACACACACACAGGAACATCTTTCTGATTTCTTGTCATCAGATCTGTTAATGTAATGCTCCTTTTATCCTTAATAAAAAAGTAACAATGGATTTCTTTACAGTCCAACACACGATACTTTCGGTGAAAAACTAGTCTATAAAATTTCCCATTGTCTCGGATAATTTCCTTGCGTCTTAGTGGCGCTATGTCTTTGATCGGGGAAAAAATATTAAGAATCCTGAGAGGGCGGTTTAATTGGCCAAATAGTTAGCAGGGCAAAAAGTGTTATTGGTAAACTGAGCTTAAATTCTGAATAAGGCGCCTTGTGTTTCGCATTAATAATTTCGGGAAAAGCATGAACCCATTTTTCCAAACAGGTCAATTCACGAATTTCCACGCGGAAACTTCGAATTTCAGTTGAATTCCTTGCATTCACTTGCGCACAAATACCCTTGAGAAAGGTATAAATCCGTTTCTTCCCTCCAGTTATGGGTTAAATAATAGGTTTCTATAGCCTTGATTAGCAACCAGTCTACCGCAGAAAGCAATGGCAACCTACTGTGAGATAATCTTCTGCCAGTCATGTCTTGAAAGAGACATGATCGCCCAAAGCGTGTATCACATATGGCACTTAACTGATTGATTGTGACCAGAGCCAATTGTTTGGTTCTTGGAAGACAGTGCCAAGTAACCTTTATTACCGACTGGGAAGAAAAAAAATTCTATGGTATATCCAGCATGGTACTCTTCGACGACTTACCAGGCTAAGAGATGATTTAGTTTTTATTCTGACGGTAATAGATATTTTCTTGCACTGAGCCACCGCTGTGTAAGGGGCATATGCTTCAATTGAATAGCAAAAAATGGTAGTCTGGGCGTGAAATAAGTTAAAGGAATTATTACCAAAGCCAAAACAAGTGAGATAAAGGAAGAAAAAGGCTTTTTGAAGATGAAGCTTCTTAAAACAAAGCAGACACGCACTTACGGGGTATTAAAAAAAAAAAAAAAAAAAAAAAAATAGCGGTCCCTTTTCGTATAGAAATGAAATACACACCTTTACACTGGACTTATTTGCAACACGACTTCTGACAAAGATACGGCCGATGTGAAAATGCGGAGGAGGCTTTGGTCCGAGATTAACAAGATTAGTCATAATCCCCGATGATTAAACGGATCAGGGACAACATGACCAAATTTAGGGTCCGGTTCGCCTAAAAAGTGTTGAGTGTGTTTCAAGTGATTAAGTCGGTGCTGTCCGAAGGAAGTGAAAAGTATTGTGGGATATCAGCAAACAAACTGTTTGCACCAGTACCTTCTCTTTAATGTACGAGTAAACATACCGATATATATATATATCCATGCACGTGGGTATTTTTGCAATTGAAAGAATAAATGTAACTCCGAAGAGTATAATAAAACAAGAGCGCATAATATATATAATTCATATTAGTAACGTTAAGACCAAAGGAAAACTTATCTTAGCCGTCGCTTTTTGTCCTCTGATCAAGGAAACTGTAAGAATTTTATCCTACATAAAGTATTTATAACCAAAAGTAAAATGTTAATTTTTTTTCGAAATATTTTAATTTTAAAAATGCTTATAAATATTCATCAAACTAACTGAAAAGTCTAAGTAAAATCTGAATCATGCAAAATGATGTAATTTGATATCTAATAAACAAAAGTGAGTATTTTTTTGAAACAACGTAATCAATATTTATATCGTTTTAGTTTAGGATTTATTTATGTATAAATGGATTTTAAATAGTTCTCATTTTTTTTACCATTTTTATAGTCAAACACACACACACACACACATATATATATATATATATATACACACGCATCCTTTGAGATTTCACTCGCCCGATCGACTCAGTCGATTAAAATCTTAACTGGGCGATTAAAGTTTATTACTTTACTCGCCCACGGTCGATTAAAAATCTCGCAATGAAACGTGTCCCTTCAAATATAGAAAAAGGAAATCTGATTCCTTTTACAACCCAAAAGTATGCCATTGAAGATTCACAAGGTATTTAAAATGACTTACAATGACATTATTGACCTCTGTCTTGCTTTTATCGTCCCGGTCAGTGTAAACATTCGTTTAATTAACGCTTTTGGTGTGGAGCCAAAATGTCTCTGTCGCCCGGATTAAAGAAATTCACAGGTTTTTAGAAACTCCTTTGGAAAAATATTATCCTTGACATAACACGCACCGAAAAACAAATTATACAAGTAATTTTTTTTATATAGAAAACCTTTAAGAAAATCGGATTTTTTAAATTTTTTTATCATCTATGAGATGGAGGTTGTAGTCAAACAGAAGAAACTACGAATTTTGGTACCTCCACTCAGTTGCCAAAAACAAAAAAACAAAAACAAAAAACAGCACATCATGATGTTAAAAGGGCTCAAACTTAAAAGAAAGTTCTATCACGAAAATGTTTTTTGCTGTTATTAAGAGGAAAGATCAAATTTTATTATTTTAGAAATTTTTAAAAATCCTTTCTAACACGTTCGAAATTTTAATTAAAATTTTAATCAATTTTAATTTTAAATTTCGATTTTTTGTTTTCCGTCAGCGAATCACGCTATGTTTACGTAAGGCGACTATTAAGAAAATGGAGTCGGTTGAGTAAATTTTCCCTCGCTTTTGACCATCGGTCGAGTGATATCTGTTTAAAATCTCAAAGGCTATATATATATATATATATATATATATATATAAGCTTAAGAAAAGAGTAATTCTTTCAGGATTGGAGATATTTGAAAACTTTCAGAAGCACAAATTTATATTTTGGTAAGAAAGGAAATCCTTACATTTACCTTGATAGAGTCAATCAGATGACGAAACCCGTCGGCTGAGAAGTTTTCCTTTTATCTTTATTCATTTTTTCCTTTTACAAATATAAATTTTAGTTATATCTAAAATTTTACATAATGTAAATGTAGTGCAGTGGATATCGACTCGCAACAACAAATAGGGGGGCCGAGTTCGAATTCCAGTCGAATTCCTTGCATTCACTTACGCACAAATACCCTTGTGAAAGGTATTAATCCCTCTATTCCCTCCAGTTATGGATTAAAGAATAGGATAGATTGGATTCTATGGCCTTGGTTGGCAACCAGTCTACCGCAGAAAGCAATGGCAACATATTGCGTGATAATCTTCTGCCCAGTTAGTCATGCACCTTTCGAGACATGATCACTCAAGCGTGTATCACGTATGGCACTTAACTGACTGACTGACTAGTCGTAAGCACACAACTGCGTTTAAAATATATTTAGTTAAAGGCTTTGTTTTGTGCCTTTAAAAGCATATCAAAACCTTATGAATCTTCAATTTCGAAGTTTTGTTTGGAGTTGTGAAGTAATGAAAATATGTTATTTTGATTTCACACTTGACTACATGGTAGATGATACTCATTTTTCGTGTGGACATGATTGCTACAAACGGAGATGTGTTTTTTGTTGCAGTTTTGTTACAGTTATATTTTGGAATACAGTTCATTTTTTAAGAAATTTTATGATGTTGTATTGATTAATGTCATAAAAGAGTTTTTCTGTTGGTTGTTTTTGTTTAACGGTATATCAACATCTCTATGGGTTGTTTAATGCCGGAATCTAAGTATTTTGAACACAATTGTATGTTTTCAAATATAGATAAAATGAATTACTTCTCATTCAGAAGGTATTAAGCATATATAAATATGTACTTATGGTCATTTTATTATAAATATGCATTTGTTATTTTTATATAAAAATTAATTTTATATTTTCATAGTATTTTGTTTATAGATTCGCCATTTGCCCAAAGCAAGGACCTACCCCTTCCCCGGTCAGTGTGAACCTGGGAGCAATAGCAATAGAAAGGTGATTTCCCGCTGCTGAAAACCTTCAATCTCTCGATCAGAGACATTGTTTCAGATTTCGGTATTAAGTGATCCACAGTTTTTGATATGCCGCTAAATAAAATCAACCAAAAAAAAAATAAAATAAAATAAAATAAAATAAAAATTGAACAGGAAACACAACGCATTCTTCTTTCCTTTTTCTTTGTTCGCCTTTCAACCCTAGGCTTCTTTTAGAATTTGCTGGAATTATTGTTTAATACTTTAAACTAAGGTTACAAAAACTGCTTTTCACAATTTGGGCGTAATTCCAATGCAGGAATTGAGTAGATTAAAAAATAAGCCAATAGAATTAGAATAAATGTGTGTTTTTTTTTTAAATAACAAAAGGTTAAATATTAAATTAATTCATTAATGAACAACAAAGATATAATGAATTAAAGACAATTATAATCCTTAACAATACGTTAAAAACTATGAAAATAGTTCACGAAAATTTAAATTGTACACGCATAAAAACTGCAATGTTTTTTTAATTTATCATGTCCAGCTACATCAGCTGTCATACTTACTTAGTTATAACATGACACTTTATTAATTTGACAAGGTTAATTTCCATTAACTCTTGATTCGTAGGTGACCTTGCAAGAAATTACAAATATAAAAATAACAGTTTCTGCTAATTTTTCAACTCGACGCTAGAAAAAAAAGGGTGATAATTAACAACGACAACTCTCGAGATCAAAATTCATTACAAAAAAAAAAAAAAAAAAAAAAAAAAAAAAAAAGACTGACACTAAATAACGCTGTCTTTGTTAATATCAAACAAAGTCATCCAACAATTATTGCTTTAAGACAAAATGCCCGGAATAATCTTTGTTCATCTTTTTAAAAATTCGCAGAAGGCTAAATTTTGTTTGTATGTGTCCCCCACACATACACAAGTAGAACAAAACAGTCCGTACTGCTAGCACGTAATATTTATTGATAATTATGCACATCAAATGTGACACACGGCTATGAATTGGAACAGAGGAGTGATCTGTCCTAACTTTAATTTAGCTAGTCACAATTACTGATCCAAACAATCTATTAACCGAAACATCACGATCTTACTATTTCCACTAGTCATCAAAATACCATTATTTCTAAGTTCGAATTATGACCCATACTTTTGTGGGGTGGGAAAATAAGTTAATGAATTGACTTTAAAACCATATATAGAGACTTTATGATATGTACCTCCGCAAAATCACTGAAAAAAAACAGCATAGTTTGAAGGGAAAAGGCCCCAAACTAAATAAAAACAAAGTTTAATCGGCAAAATGTTTATATTATCATTAAGAGGATAGATCAAAGAATGTTTTAATTATTTTTTAATTTTTTGAATTATTTCTAACACGTTCGAAATTTTTGTAGAAAGTCTGTTTTTTTTTCTTACGTCACGTGATTCAAGGGTTGGCTTCCCTTACATAAAAAATTACATTTGTATATTTTTGTCGCCTTCGGCCTCACTACTTTAGCCTTGTTAACAACTTCCGGTTGTCATTATGTCACTCGACACTTGAGATAAGGTAATCCGATCTACATTGCTTAACTGATAAAAACTTATAGCGAATATTTCAGAGAGTAAGCAAGTACATCGTATGAAAACAGATAAAGGTAAGTTTTAACTTAAAAAATTGACTTCAATAACGTGTCAGCGACGGATATTTTATTTTTCCAGATTTTTAAAACAGGAATGTTGGCTACTGTTTAAAAATCTGTCATCAATCAATAAAATGGCGGTACTTTTAAATTGTTTTTTTTTAATCTGAAATATTTTAGATTCCAATGAATATAATTTCGCTTTAAAATACGCCAGTTTATTTTGTTTACTGGAATTGCTAAATTTAATCTCTTGACTTTCAATTAAAACTAATTTTAAACCTAAAATATAACGCATTTATTTAAAAAATTTCATTTTAAAATCAGGTATCGAAAATTTATACCGAAAAGTGGAGGTACCTACTTTATGAAGTTGCCACCAACCTAGTACTGCGCTTAATTTCTCATCCTTTTACAGTTGAAATGGATAAATGTAACCGGAAGTTACATTCTATCAGTTTTTCTCGTTTGTGGAACTTTCTTCCGGCTTCTTGCTTTCCAGTTAAATTTGATCTTCAAAAATTTAAATGCAGTTTCAATCCATAACTTGTGACGCTCGCATCTCTATATATATATATACATAATAATTATAAACAAGATGAAAAAACTCTCAAAAACATAATACGTAGAAATGTTAAACCAGTCGAAAGTAATAATCAAATTAAACTCATTATATATCATAACAAGTTTAAAACAATTGACCTCATAGTCTATAATAACCCAACAGGCACTAAACTAAATTCTTTACAAAAAACCAATGTAGTGTACCAATTTACATGCCCATTTATAGATTGCATCTCTGATACTAATCAAAAACCTAGTACATATATTGGTTTTACCACAACCACGCTCTCCCGTAGACTTACATGTCATCTTTCTGATCAGAGTACTATTAAACAACATTTCTCTGAAAAACATAAACATGTAGGTAATATCAGACAGATTTTGGTCAACAATACGGTGATCCTTACTCATACACACAGTAAGAGGAACCTGCAGATATTGGAGGCCATGTACATCAAATCAAAACAACCAACACTCAATAAAATCAACTTTAAAACAGGAAATAACATATTACATTGCATTTGACTAGATGGTTTTGTTGTCATTTCGCGCTATCCCGCGGTGTGACGTCATAAAACCGCATCGCAAACTTAAGAACTGCGTTTATTATTTTTGGTAACTATTGTCGTTGCCAAGCGGAGTTTTATGTCAACACAAAATAAAATCGTCGGTGATGGTGGATTTTATAATATTTCAGTTTAAACTACCTCTCTGAAGATGGCTCATATGAGCCGAAAGCTTAGAAGAACACCAATAAATAATTATCCAAATGTTTAGAACGGCTCATGATTAAACATAATAGGCATTCATTGTCTCTTATATTTAATAGCATATGTCTAGAGAATATCCGGTCAGATCACGGACTACTTATTTTTATCCGATTTCCCTCCGATATCTGAAATCGATACTCCGATATCCGATCAGGTCTGATCAAAATCAGGATTTCAGCCCTTTTATCGTGGTTCTTGCTACAGAGTTTGCTGTAATTTGGTAAAGTTATAGTTCTTAGTCTAAAACATTAGATCTTCATGATACCATTTACTCAGAGGACTTATTTAGCCTTCAAAATTCAGTTTGCGACGGAAAACTTATTTGACATCGATACCGGAAATCAAAATTTGACTTACATCCATTCATTTTTATTTCAATCTACGGTTTCGCTTTAACTGAAAACAACTATTACTTTTTAGTCTTTCGTGCCAACGTCCAAAGAGTTTGAGCTCCAGGACCATGGATTAGTTTGAAAGCTTTCATTACACCCGAGCAACGCCGGACTATACTGCTAGTACATATTAAAGGCAAGTGGATAAACAGTGGATGAACTGAGTGACAGAGAATATACTGTGAGAAATAGTTAGGTGACAAATATTTCTCACATCTACGAAAGATAGGAAGTTGGATATTATGAAACAACAATACATAGAATTTCGGTATGTAGTATGATGCTTGATGATTTTTCTTATATCTGTTTTTAATTATTACACTCCAAGCAAGACAATAAAGCCACTAAGACATATGTTATCCGCTGCTTTCTTCTGTCTCTTTTCCCCTTTATCTGGCCTGTTAGTAACAGGCCAGATAAAGGGGAAAACAAGCTCTACTTCCTCATTGCATGTCACAGGAACTTTAGGTGTCTCTTCCTGATGCTCAGTATTAATTTCCTTTTCGTTTCCATTCTTTCCAAAACCTTATTGCTCACATGCTCGATCCATGATATTCGCAGCACCCTTCTGTAGAATCACATGTGAGTTGCTTCAAGTTTTTCCTTAACGGAACTTAAAATGAATCTAACTACCACAGAGAAAAGTTAATCCGAATAATTACCATAAAGTTAGAAAAGACTGAAACTGAGATGCCAGGTCAGGACTAATAACAGTGCAGATTCTTTGTATTTTATCAAGAATATATAGAAACACCAGATCATATGTAGCAACAATATTCAGAACACAAACGAATGGTAGACTCATAATTATGTAACATTATGACTAAATTTCTGAAATGAGGTAGTATTTGCATTATTTACATATTTCGGACTATTGTCCTCATCTTTGTTGCCAGTTGTACGACGTTTCGGCCGTTATACGCCTTGGCCTTCTTCAGCTGCTAGAAATTTCTAACCGATCACCGGGATATAGCATTCTCATTCCTTATGCGAATCCTCTTTTGGTAGTCATGACTTATCTCCCTTTAACCTTAAGGACACATAACCCAGTGGATATAGATGTTGGTTAGTTCCAGTGACTTGACCCAAAGTGTTATGAGTTCAATACCAGGCTACGGCAGTGGTGAACAAGTAACTTGGAGAGTCGGGTTAGAGGGAGATAACTCATGACTACCAAAAGAGACTTTGCACAAAGAATGAGAATGTTATACCCCAGTGATCGTAATAAAGGGTTCGATTCGAAATTTCTAGCACCTGAAGAAGGCCGGAGAGTACAACGGCCTAGACACAAATGACAAGATGAGGACAATAGTACAAATAATGTAAATGAGGTAAGATTCTAGCGAGAAAAAATCGTCTAGAAGTGAACCAACCTTTTAGCAGCAGACCTAACCATCGATTCAATATAATCTTTCCGATTCATGTTACTGACTGACAGTCAATTTTAATTTTTATATATTTATGAACTTCTGTCGTTACAGCCAATCACACTAGAGAGAATGAGTACAGTCTTACAAAAATCTTTAATTTAACGAAATATTTACAGGTCGGTTCTCAAAAGATGATCGACATATTGAACTATCTGGAGAATTTCTATAATAGAGATCACGTAAAAAGTTTCATAAATTCGCTCGCAAGGTAGGTTAAATTCAATTAACTTATTCACAGATACCACACTTATTTTAAATACTTTACATAAAGCTAATTATTGACGTCAATATTAAATTTGTTCTATTCAACAAACTTTTCAATGGAACAACATCTAATCTTAAAATTATATTAGATAATTTTTACAGATATCGAAGGCATTAATAAAAAAAAAAGATTAAAAATATTTATCACGATTATACATAATAATTCGATAGGGCCTAGAAAAATAAGGAATTCAATAGTTTTATTTGACATTGATGAGCGGTTTAGATACTAAAGTTGAGTTTGAGTTTTGTTTAATGACATATCAACACCTCTATGGGTTATTTAATGCCAAAAAGGTGGGGTTTTAAGCTTTTTTTTTTTTAATCATATCACCCCGGGCAAGGCGGTAAGGCCACTGTTGTGCAGGGGGCTACGTAAGAGTGAAAAGATTGGAAAAGAGAAAGCCGGAAACCATATCCTAAACAGGGAATAAGGGATGAGCCTTTACACCTGTTCAATAGACATGGGTAGAGTGTGAACCGGGCGATAGTTCAGTCTATCTACTCCAATTGAAAAAAATAAAATAAAAAAAAATAAGGAAAAGTGAAAAGATTGGAAAAGAGAAAGCCGGAAACCACGACCGAAGTCGAAGGAGAGTGTACCGGAAACCCCTTCCTAAACAAGAAACAAGGCGATCACCTCCACTCCTGCTCAATAGAAGTGGGTGGAGTGTAAAACCGGGTGATGGAGGGTATTATCTACTCCAATAATAATAATAATAATAAATTTAAGTTTTAACTTTATAAGTCGAAACGAGATTTAAACGTAATTTTTTTTTTTAATGTTCAGTTATAGTGAGAAGGTTGATTTAGTCAAATTTGAATGAAAATTGTTTTTATTCTTTTTTATTTTAGGAAACTGAAAATGTCTTCTAGTTTTGTATTCAAAAATGTTTTGCCGAGAATAATTTTTTCCTTAAAAAATGTATTGTTGGTAATATTTTTCCTGTGCTATGGTAACAATTTTTTTCTTCAAAAATGTATTGGTAATATTTTCCTTCAAAAATGTATAAATTTCTATAAAAGTCTATTTTTATGTATATGTTTCTATAAAAGTGCATTTTTATACTTTCATAGTGTTTTGACCACAGTTTGGGGTTTAACTATTTGCCCATAGCTGGGACCCTAACAGGTGCTACCACTCTGGGTCTGGGTGGATTGGGGAACAACAGCAATTGGGGATTGGGGAACAACAGCTCCATTATTTTTGCTTTGTACCAAACGGGTAGAAAATATATGAAAAGAAATAAACAACGCCTAGTTGAGTGATTTTATCTGGCCTTAATTTTAACTAGATGTCCCATTTTTGTGTCGGTGTGTCAGAATAAGCAATGTTTAGTCGATATTTTTACATACAGAGAAAGTGATGTGTGTTAGATGAGTGTGATTTGATTTCCATTTTATTCTCAGTTTTGTTTTGTGGAGGTTCAAATAAATTCAAACCCCGTGGACACTTTCACCTGTTGAAGAAGGTGCGTCAGTCAGTTAAATGCCATATGTGATACACGCTTTGGGCGTTCATGTCTCGAAAGAGACATGACTGACTGAGAAGAAGATTATCCCGCAGTAGCTTGCCATTGCTTTCTGCAGTAGACTGGTTGCCAGCCAAGGCTATTATTTAACCCATAACTGAAGGTAGGAGACAGATTAATAACTTTCTCAAGGGTATTTGTGCGAAAGTGAATGCAAGGAATTCAACTGAAATCCTAACTCGGCAAAAAGATTTGTCGTTCCGAGTTGATATCCACTGCACCACAACGCACATTCCAAGAAATTTAAAAAAATAAATTTAAATTTAATAAATTTAATATAATTAGTTTTGTTTTGGTTTTAAATAAATTTAAACCCAGTAGACACTTTCTGTTCTTGTTGAAGAAGGTGCGTACATTGAGGAAATTCCTCTCCGGGGAAAACTGGTGTGAAACAAGATCAAAGATTCCGGCTTTATTGGTACTTCGGGAAATAATGATCATGTTTGGCGAAGTAAGAGAGAAGGCAGAACCAAAGACAAATTCCAAAAGAACTGATAAGAAAAGGAGTGGATGATTTGCTGGGTCTTATTGAGGAAATCGTTCAAAAGCTGTATCGGGTAGAAAAGTACATACTGATAAGTTTGATATTATTGGTTACACTTTCTCTTTGAGTCTGTTGTTTTTCTGTCTGGTTATTTCAGAGAGTTTGGAATGAAGATGAAAGTAACGCAAACAGGATAACAAAGAATGCACGAAAGGAGGGGAGAGTTGACTTGATGACTAATACATGGAATAGAGGCGAAAAGAGAAAAATAGTGTGCAAAAAAAAAAAAAAAAAAGAAAAAAAAAAGTGAAACCATAAAAGGAGAGAAAAGGACAACTACCAAAAAGGGAGATAAAAATAAATAATTTTTTGAGAGATAGATAGCAAAAAAAAAAAATAAAAATAAAAAAATAAAATAAAATAAAATAAAATAAAAAAATAAAAAATTCCCGGCTTACAGGGGAGTTGAAGGCCTTAACCGCTCTTTTTGCTAGAACGCTAGAACTAAAATATAAACGAAAAGTAAATTTGTCTTCTAGGCTTCAATTTATGAATGCTATTGGGCTGGATAGTATCGTCTAAAAATTATTACAGTCATAAATTTTCGAAATCAATCAGAAAAATTAATTTTCAGTATTTGTTTTTATTTTTAACAATAGTTTCAAAAACTTATATAGAACTTATATGAAAAAAATCCCTAAAAACTATGGGATCTCATTCCCTAAATAAGTATAAGCAAAAATCACCAAAAGCATTAAAATGTAAATAAATAATAAATAAATAAAAACTTTACAGTAAGGTAAATATTATTATATATATATATATATATATATATATCTAAAAAAAAAACTTTCCAGCAAAAAGAGAGTTCTTCATTATGTACTTCCCTTCTAGTTTTGAAAAAAAAAATCCGATAACCTTTGCGTACACACGTACATGTTAGATAAAATCTTCTATAGAACACACACAGACATATATTTTAGATATAATCTTTGATAGAAATAATATATAATTAGTTTTTGGTGGGCACCTCGGCGTGGTGTAATAGTTATCAAGCTTGCCTATTACAACTGAGTAGCGAGTTCGATCCTCACTGGGTACCCCATACTATTAGCCTTGTGCCACATCTAAGCGACGTTTAGAAAAATTAGTTTTTGGTCATAATTAAATTAGATCAGTATCCAGTTGAATTAAAAAGTACTCAATACATTTATATTGAGGAGCTTTTGAATATTTTTCATCTGGAAACGAGTTATTTCAGCAACCTAGGTTTCAACCTTTCAGTATTTTCAGTCGATTTATAATAACTGGTTTTTGAAGGTTTTGAAAAAAAAAAACAACGTACAAACAGAGATTTTTACGAACGCGCGACTGGAATTTTTCAACAACCGAAAATTTTAAAAATTAGGGAGGAGTTAGTTAAGGATCTTAAAAAATCTTAAAACATTTTCATCCATGTTTGCATGATCCTAAGATGTATTTATGGGTGTAATTACATCTGGACATTACTTCCGATTTTTCATATAGTAATATTTTTTTCTTTGTTTTGGAAACAATATTATGGCTAACTTTTCTTTTTGGCACAATCTGCAGACATCACTAGCCTTGTAAGCTTTTTTTTTTTAAAAAAAAAAACAAAAACAAAAAAAAAACACTATACTCCATGTTATATAAGTATCATGTACTTTTGCTTTGTAAAAGTATATAATTTCTAAATAATCAATGGATGATTTAACTGACGATATTTCCTGCTTCTCTATAAAAAAAACAAAAAAAAAACGTTAAGACAACAATATTGAAATAGATACTGGTGAAACAACTTTAGAAAAAATTATTGTAAGCTTTTATTTTAATTTTATATTTTTCCTTAATTATATAATTGATGTGGAGTAGTTTTTGCACTGAAGGTTATAATCGTGCAATGTCGGTTGCTAATCGACTTAACGCACCCTAAATGTTTGGAACTTGATAATCTTCCACTGAAAGCTGACTCTTTAGTATTCGGCTAACTGCCGACTAATATCAACTGCCTAGTAGTTTTACTGAACTCCAGTAGAACTCTAAAGAACTCCTATGAACATCCCAAGTACTTCCTGTTAACTCTTATTAATATAGGAGGGAGATTCCATCATCTGAGGAATAGGTGTATTTCTCCCATAACAATAATATTAAGAATTATAATTTTAATGCTTAATTTCTGCTACATTCAACCAAAAAGCAAACAAAATGAATAGAAAAACCACTCCACCAAATGCGCATTATTTTTCCTACAATATCACTTTTTACATTTTAACATTTTCCTGTCTTATCGATTTTCGTCTCTTTTTTTTTTTTTTTTTAAATTCTATTAACTTCAAAAAATTTAAAACTAATTACAGTGTTTATTAGTAACAATATTGCTATGGTAACAATTTTACTTAGCTTTTTCCTTGAATGAAACGTTGACAATTGAATAAAAATTTAAGCATCCAACACATGGGTAAAACATAACTTGATTATGTACACAAATCTATAAAGCGGTATGAAAAGAAAATACCTCAATTTATAAAATTTATCCAACCTCTAAAGGAGCTGGGACCCTAGCAGGGTTTAGTGTCAATGAGTACAATATTAACGATATAAGTTACGCAAATAACACCAGGTTGATTGTAGACACAAAGAAAACTGCAAAACTTCCCTCTGTTACTTCTACAAATATTTTTTATGGCTTCTGCTCCGAATAACTTAGGTCACTGGTGCCCCACTCCACAAGAATTTGTAGTGAATAAGAAATTAAAAATTAAAATCAACCTTCTTTTTTACAAAAATTCACAATGACCTGTGAAATCCTGGTTTTTCCCAAATATAAAAAAAAGGATTCACCATGTGCTTAAAGAAAAAGGCGAAACCAGATTTCACAAGTAGATGTTATGTTGATTTTTGACCAATGGTAGCGACTTGCAAGACTTGAAGACTTCGCGAGTCAGTGTGAAAAATTTAATGACAATAAAAGGAGCCAGATCAGCGTCAGTGAATCAGTCAGGAATGGAAGCAGCAAAGACGACAAGCTAAAATGTAACGAGAGAAGCTTTACGCTGACTCGGACATTTGTCCTCTTTATCTTTCCTTCCGCTGATTCCTTTTGCTTCTCCATCCAAAGACATTCCTACTGAAAACACACATACATACATAAGTACGCATATACTCTTTCAACAATTACTACTACGAACATTTGCTACAAGTCTTGATACCCATAACTTTATCACGAACTCTACCCATAGCTTCTTAATGTTTCTAATTGCACATTAACTCCTACAACTTGTGTTCTTTCCTTTTAACAAATTTCTATCTTAACATGAAAAATACATTTTTATTCTTACATTATTCCACACATTCCAACCTGCCAACAACAAACCTTCTGATGATAATTCTGCATAAAACTTGTAAGCGGTAGGGAGTTCGGTCAAGTATGACACAAGGCCGAATCCAAGAAACATTAACCAGCTCCCTATAGTTAAAAATTTACCCGGGCAACCAGACTGGCATCAAGGTCCCACCCTTTTACAGTTAGATCAACCAAATGCAGGTGACAATTCTACTCCACAGCTTCTTTTCTCGCGCTTCCCGCCTGTGGAACTCCTTTTCATATACTTGCTTTCCTGACGGCTATAACCTCCAAGAATTTAAATGCAAAGTCAATTCCCATCTCTTATTCATTTAACTACAGCCCTTTCCACATCACTCCGTGTATCTTGTTCTTTTCCTTTTTCTACCTTCGTAGCTGTCTTCATTCCTGTGTTCATATCCTTCTCTTGCATTTACTCTTTCTTCCCCTGTAGCTGGTTCGTCTTTGTCTTCACTCTTTTCCTGTTTAAAACTTTAACTGTCTTATGTAGCCCCCCTGCACATCAGTGGCGGTACCGCCTTGACTGGAATGAAATGAGTAAAAAAAACTACCAAGATATTAAAGAAAGCATGAATCGTCAATTGTAAATAGACTATGTATAGCTGTCAGCAAGAGAAGAGCCTAAAACGTGAACTACTAATTAGATATGTTCAAATCAAACAACTACATAAGTTTAAATAACTGAGAAATGTTTTTAACAAAGGATGAAAAACGTGACGCCGAAATCCGAAGAGGCATTTGGATAGAGAAAGATGCCTTTCAAAAGCTAAGTTTAGGTATTAAGAAACAGAAAAACTTCGCCAGAAACCTAAAAACAAAAAAAGAGTACTAAACTGCTACATAATATCAGTCTTTCTATATGGCAGTGAATACTGAACAAATTTTCTCACTGATAGTGGGAACTGGAAGCAACAGAAACGTAGTTCTACAGAAGGATGCTGAGAATAGCATAGCCTGAACGTGTAAACAAGGGGGAAGTTTTAAATAGAATGCAAAAAAAAAAAAAAAAGGAAACGTAATTAGAATTACAACGATGCTGATGAAATTTCTGCGACATAAAATGAAGGATAGAGGGCTTGGAAAATTTGACTCTCATAGAACATAATCGAATGCAAAATGAACTCAGGGGGTGACAGCAGATCACCTACCTGACAAGAAGTTGTGAAGGCCCATTATCACTAACGGCTTAAAGGAATACGACACAAGGAAGCAACGTTCGTCCACTTCATTGTACAGTAAATTACATATATAATTTCTATGTGTCTATTATTGATGAGGTCGCCACTAGCTGAAGATGATAACAGAATAGAGTGTGAATTTTTCAGGCGGTTTAAACATCAAAGAGTTCCGGCAAAGATGGCTGCCAGAATTAATCTGCTGACCAAAGAATGACACAAAAGAAACTTGCTATAGAAGCCGACAAAACAATCAAACCGTTTTATTTTATGTTAAGATGTGCACGCGTGTGAGAAATTGTTCATATATGCGTCAGTAGAAAATGTGTTTACAGAGGTGCAAAATATTTGTTAAAATATGTGTATAAATAAGGGATCATCATTTGTCTTTTTACCTATTTCGTTAGTTCTCTGCAAAAATGGTTAAAAATATAGATAAATTAAAATATATATATATATATATATATGTGTGTGTGTGTGTGTGTGTGTGTGTGGATGTCCCGAGATATATATATATATATATATATATATATGTGTGTGTGTGTGTGTGTGCGTGTGTGAGTGTATGGATGTCCCTATATATTAATACAGGTTTCGTTGAATAATATAGACAAGTTTTGTCTATTTATTTTGTGCAGGATCCTTTCGTATAGTCTGATAAGCTTGATAGTGCTATCGTTAAAAGACGACAAGAAATTGCAGTAATTGTTGATTTTTTTTTTATCAGGTCTGAGCTTTCGGCTTACATAAGCCATTATCAAAGAGTGAACATAGAACATTTAAGTTACTGACAAAGTGGGATTAAACAAAGAGAATTAAACCAAAGAGACAAGTTCATTTTTAACTTGGCGGATGACCGAAGACGGTGACAAAATACTACTTTTACAAATTTGAAAAAAAACCCATCCATATACCTAAGATACGTTGATGATATCCTACTATTAATTAAAAATATCGACGAAATCCTACAACTTCAAAAACAGTTTCAAAATTCACTCATGAACTTAGCAATGACAACAAAATTCCTGCACAAAATAGACAAAACTTGTCTATATTATTCAATGAAACCTGTATTAATGAAAAAAATGCTGCCAAAATACACACACAATATATATATATATATATATATAGGGATCTCCACAACAAAAAAAAAAAAAAAAAAAACGCAATACCTAAGGTTTAAAATTAATTCAAAAAATAATTCCCGAAGCTTGTATTTTTGTTTTAATTTCAAGCTGATTAAATTTAATACTTCGAACAATCAAAGTACTTTGCAGCATTTCAAAAACTAATTTAAATTAACTGGAATTATTTTATTTATTTATTTTGCTAAAATAGCTGATTAGCGCTATTTTTAGTTGTCTTTCCCTGCTATATAATTCTTTTATTAAACAAATCTTCAAAAAATAAAATTTATACATTCTGAAACTGAGATATAATAGCTGATTTCAAGTATAATTAATCTGATTTGAACAACTATTATTCCACTTCATCGAAAGTTATCTATATATGTGTATATATGTATATATTCTAAAGAAGCAATGGTTGTTTTAGAAAATCACTTTAAACATTATTTTTAGTGGATACATATTTTAGCAGGCGTTCCGTTTATTATCTATAATAAGAATTTTTTTCAACATATATAGATAACTTTTCGATGAAGTGAAAATGCAAAAATGCATTTTTTTTACCCATTATTAGCTGTGTTTGTTACCCGACAGTAGCCGGCCTGACAGATCTATTGTTATTCGAAGGAGACTATCTGTAAGTCATAACCGGAAAAAAGACGCGAGCGTTTTAGTTGATTTTTAAGTACTCGGTAATGTTAAAAACTTAGGAAAATATTCTCCGTAATCTAATATTTTATTGAATTTTAGAAATCTTGATTTAAATTTACTATAATTATTGCTCTCATTTTCTAAAAGTGTCGTGTATAGTCGTCAGTAGTTACCGGTGTTTTTATATAAAGAAAAATTTCAAAGTTCTTTTTAAAATAATTGTGTTTGATGATTTACATTAAGCTCTTCCATTCATGATTAATAAATTAAATAGTATTTTTACATCATAATAAAAAGGCTGAAATTAATACAGAATTAAAATTTTTAAAGCATTTTCCAATTTAAAAAAAGGAAAATTGTTGCAAAAATTTATTATTCATTGAATTTTTAAATAGTTTCCGTAAGTCTTATTTATGGAATCAATTAAAATAATTACCAATTAGATAATTAGTTTTATTGCATTTTTTATTTTCGATTCAGAGCGGATATTCAGTTATTGATGTTTGACAAAAACAAATTGATTATTCAAGTCCTCCAAGGAATTCAGCTTTTAATATGAAGTGTCTAAAATTTTAAGTTCTCGAAATTTCATAAATGTGTGTGTGTGGGGGGGGGGGGGTGGTAATATACTTAAATAAGTATTTTACCAAGATTTCTATTTAATTCATTTGTGAATATGTCCTGAAAATTTCATTAAAATCCAACAATTATTTGCAAGAAATTTTAATGTCAAAGAAGACGGTGAAAATCCATATAGTATCTTTAGCCCACCAGCTGACTGAAGAAAAACGCGATTTTTTTTTTTTAACAAAATTTTGAATATGATAGAAAGGATTAAAAAAAAAATTAATAAAATAAAAAAAAATACTTTGGTTTGCATTTTAATAAAAAGTTCGACAATAAAACTTTGTATTTATCAAGTTTCAGGCTTTTCTTTATCATGGTACGCCCACCCTTTTTTTTTTTTTTTGAGATACCTTTTAATATAAATGCAAAATACATATATACGTATATATAAAATTGTGTATTTGGGCAGCAATTCTACACAAATTTCATTAAAGAAGACTCACAATGTACTGCGATTAAGCTTTTTTATTCAATTTTTCTTGTGTTCGAAAAAGTGTTTTCTTTTTTGGGTATAAAACTTGACAATAGTTCAATTAGAACCCATTTAAACATACACAGAAATTTACCAAACTGTTTGCTGTGGACCTGTACAACCAGCACCCACCCCTGTAAATTTTTTTTGTTTTCACTTTTTTTTTTTACTCGTTTCACCCCGAGCAAGGCGGTAACGACACTGATGTGCAGGGGGCTATGTAACAGTAAAAAGATTGGAAAAGAGAAAGCCGGAAACCACATCCTAAACAGGGAACAAGAGATGAGCCTCTTCACCTGTTCAATAGACGTGGGTGGAGTGTGAACCGGGCGATAGTTTAGTCTATCTACTCCAATTGAAAAAAAAAAAAAAAAAAAATACAAAGTGAGAAGATTGGAAAAGAGAAAGCCAGAAACCACATCCTAAGCAGGGAACAAAAGATGAGCCTCTTAACCTGTTAGTGCATTCTTATCGATTAGATCCTAAACTTTTAAATTAGCAAACAAATTGGGGAAAGAATTCAATATTTAATAATTTTTAGAGGGCCCTCAGTTTCTCATACAACGTTCTAGTAAATCGATCACCCAAAACGGTATTTTTCATTAATTTCCTACAAGTTCTGAAAAAGAAAAGAAAAAAGTGCAACAATTCGTCATTGTCTTTTACTCGACCCCAAATCAAGTGTTTCCAATATGGGGGAATCGATTTACTAAAATGTTGTATGAGCACTACCTAAAAATCTTTAAATATTGAATTTTTCCCAAACTTTTGGGTCTAATCTATAAAAAATTAAAAAAAAAAAAAAGAAATGAAAAGCAAAAATAGGCTAACAAATAAAGGACGCATAATAAAAAAGAAAAACCAACATTCAATAATATCAATTATGAACACTGCCAAAATGTGTTGACCGTGTTTGGAAAAAAAAATCTTATAGATAATAAACGGAACGCCTGCTCAAATATGTATCCACTAAAAATAATGTTTAAAGTGATTTTCTAAAACAACCATTGCTTCTTTAGAATATATACATACACACATATATATAGATAACTTTTCGATGAAGTGACATTTGCTGGGTTCGGCTTCTTCAGGTCGAAATGAATGGCAAAACTGTATACGAAAAATAGATAAAAGAGGCAATAAATTACCTTATCAGATCCGACGGCGAGAGACCAGCAAGAATAGTTCATTATATAGATAAAGAAATTCAGGTGAAGAGGATCCAAGGTTTTACGATTTTGAGTCTCCTGGCATTTTTTTAAATATATAATCAGTGCTCAATACAATAAATATTGTAGAGCTTAATGTAATTATGAGTTAAATGTACATCCATGTCGCGATGTACATTTAATTCATAACGCACGCACGAGAAAAGATCGCCAAGACCTACCGCGGTTTCCCGCAAAGGCAGACCAAGGACTAATCAAATAAATAGACACCTATCAAAGACTAACCCATCGGGGGAAGGGGGTGTTCGAAGAGGAAAAAAAAAAATCCCGGACAATAACGGACTTAGATTCTGCCGGTTATTCGTGGTCCTAAAGGATTACTTGTGTAAGATTTTAAGATTTGGATACGTACAGAGTCGATTTTATTATATATATATATATATATATATATATATATAGAGAGAGAGAGAGAGAGAGAGAGAGAGAGAGAGCATCTTGCCTCTTTGTTTTGTTTGTATTTATTCGGGATCCGTTTTGAATGTTTCGATTATCCTCTAACTTTTTCTTTTTTGTTCTCTAACACAAATCTTCCATGCAATTAACTCTCATACTAACAGGCCAGGTAGAGGGAAAACGAGACAGGGAAAAGCGACGGATAACATATTTGAAGGACCTAATCAGGTAGATGACGGAACGAGGATTGCATGGTGTAACAGGAGAAGGCGTGCTTAGAGCCACCAGGGACAGGGAAACGTGGAAAGCTATGATCGCCTACGTCCTGAAGGGACAGGGCACATAGAAGAAGAACTCTGATACGAGACAGTGATCATTTTGTCAGTTTACTCTTACTCACAATCTGTTAGTAAAAGCTGGTTGGGGTGAATTTAAAATTGTCCTGACCACGACTCTATTTTAACTAAAAATGAGAGGAAGATGAGATGTTTCATGCCTTTCCTACAAGCAGTGACACAAAATGGGCATAGCCGTCTTGACTAAAACTAGGGGACATTAAATCATCCTAGATTCAAAGACAAATATTTTTCCATAAAACATTACAGCGTTTTGTCATGGTGCTAAGTTCTAGTCATGAATAATCCATTCCACTTTTGGCTTTGTATGCTTAGCTTAATAAACAAACTTGAGCCACGACCGTTGCATAATCACTGGTCTTTTCATCTAGCAGTCGACTTAGTTAATATTGTGGGTTCGGCCTTCATTCAGTAGACAACTGATTCCACATTAGTATATTACTCGTTTTTTAATCATTTTGTACCAAGTAAGCGATGAAGTTACTGAGCCGTAATTGAAAGTTAAATAAACAGAGGAAGAAAAAAGAACAGCAGATAATAAATGACGTTGCATTTAATTCCAACAGTGACATAGTTTTTACTTCATAATGAAAAGAACTTCATACAGAACTAAAACATTTAAAGCATTTTCCAATTTAAAAATAAAGGAACATTCTTGGGACAAGTTGTTGCTCTTGTTTTTGTCTTTTTCAAGTTTTTTTTTTAGTTCTTACGATGGCATTTTCCTCGGAAAATCCAAGAATGGTTTTATTCAAAAATTTCGCAAAGAATTCAGTTGCTGAATATGCGCAAACAAAAAAGTTAATTGCACAGGATCGGTTTACTATAAGGTTGTATGAAAAACGAAGCCCACCCCTAAAATTGTTTAAATGTTGAAATTTTTTTTTACAAATTCTTTTTATCAGTCGGAAAGTTTAGGGTATAATCGATAAGATTGCACTGAAAAAGTCAACCAATTTACAGTTGGTGGTAATGTCGTACCGGCGAGTAGTTCCAACATGGAGGATCGATTTACTATAACGTTGTATGAAAAACTGAGCCCCCCTAAAATTGTTTAAATATTAAAATTTTTCCAATTTTTTTTTTTTTGTCAATCGGGGAGTTTAGGGCGTAATCGATAAGATTGCACTGAAAAAAGTAAAAGAAATGAAAAACAAATTTAAAGGTGGTGGTAGTCTCCTTCAGGTTCGCCGTTTTCTTAATAAGTCTTATTCATAAAATCAATTAAAATAATTTCTAATTAGATAGTTTTATTGCATATTTTAATCGTATCGTTGTCAGTCAAGCGATACAGTTAAATCCGTAAAATCAAGATAGCAAAGAAGAAAGTTCCTTAGAACAATTACCTTGAAAATAAAAATCATTGTAGTGGAAGAAGAATAAGACAACAAAAAGAGGTAGCAAGAGAATGGTAGAGAAGACGAAAACGATTATTAGCAGACGACAGGAAAACAATCCTTAAACATGATAGAAAACGAATCAAGGAGGAATGATATGAACGAAGAAGGGAGAACTTTATATTTATGATTGCTATTGCAACATTTTGTTGAAGTTAAGTTCAAATATTTAATGATGCAATAGAAGAATTTCTATGGATATTTTGTTGCCATAGAATTTGCCATGCGCTTATTCAATCATTAACCAAAGAATTAAGATTCATCAGGATATTAAAATAAGAAAACCGTAAAATTTTCACTGGTTAAAACGAGTTAATACGATTTTGTTTTAATCCTTTTCCCACAGAAATGATAATGCATTCCTATCTTTTAAAATCGATACTAAACCAGGAAAGAATACGCCACTACCATTTGATAGCTGAAAACCTAGCCGGTAAGTTCCAGACTCAGTTTGCTAAACGGGCCAGAGCTGGCGTGGGAGATCAAGTCAAACAAATGACTTTATCAAGGCGACAACGATTTGCACAATCGCGACACAACTTTCGCTCAGTTCGAGACAGTTTTAAATAATGTTTGAACAAAAGACCTGAACGAACGTCTAGCAACCAGCACGGCTCAATGCTTGAGAAAACATTTTACGTCTTTGTTTTTTTTTGTTTTGTTTTGTAATTTTTTTTTTTTTTTTTTTGCCTTTATTCGGGATCAATTTTGAATGTTGCGATTATCATCCAACTTTTCTTTTTTTGTTCTCTAACCCCAATTTTCCATGCAATTAACTCAACACTGAGAAATTTGAAACACAGCTTTGACCTCTGTACCCTGAATTTCAAGGTATACAGGGCGAGGCGATATGGTCAGCTGAATGTGGATTCAAAATGGCATTTCACAACCCAACGTGACTTGTATATTGTAATCAATGTGTATATTCCTTGTCATTCTGTCAACTAACATTATTCTTTATATATAAAGAAATAAGGGGCATTTCTTTCTTCTTGACAAACTTTGAAACTGACTTGCTTTTCTTGCCGTTACAATGATCAGCAAGACATGAAATATACTCATTCCTGTTGGTAAAACGCGCACAATAACATTGGAACGACAAACGACTGGGAAGGTTCTTATCAAAACATACAGGGGACGCTGGTCATGTTAAATAGCGTTTGATGGGATTTGGACCGAAGAACGAGAAACAAAAACGTAACTGGTAAGAAAGTAATGCAATCCTCTTTCATCATGTTATTCCACTGCACAGTTTTTTGTTTCAAACGTTTTCTTTTTCCTTTTTCTATGCGTCTGTTTTTGTTGTTATTTAGTTTGTTTTCGCTCTTGTCTCCATTCTTCTATGTGTCGTGTCTGTTCATGATATAGGCGACCATGACTCACTACTTCTCGTCCTTTGTAACTAAGTAAATTGTCTTCTCACCATCTCTCCTAATACCTGTTCTGCTAACCATTTACACAAACTCGTTACGTAGGTCTGACCTGCTTTTCTCTATCTCTCTTCTGAGCACAAATTTTTCCAAGCCCACTTTCCTCATAATATGGCCTGGAAATTTGCGAATATTTCCGATTCTAAACATAATTGTCCTTTTCGTTACCAATTTCTCAAAAATTTTGTTTCTCACATTAAGTTCATTTTTGAATTGATTCGTCCTTTACGGCTTAGCCCTTTGAAGGATATTTATAGCCAGAAAATATCTTTAGATAGTAATATATATTTTTCCTAATGATTTAGTGATACAAGTCTTACTAATTAACTCATAGTTGTGAAGAGAAGTGCTGGATTTATACTTTTCCCAAAGGTATCATCAGCACATAAGGAAACGAACCTAACAGAAATTAGAACTCAGTTCTACGATGAACAGTTCCAATGCACTAATCGCACATCCAAGCTATTTGCACCTGGTCTTCACAAGCGGTCACCCATCTAGATATTAACCAGGTTGCTTAACTTTAGTGATCTTATGGGAACCGGTGTTTCAAGTGTTCATAAACTTTCAGTTAATGAGAATCTCAGCATCCTTCTGTAGAATCACATTTTTTGTCTCAAGCCTCTTCATCTGTAAAGAGATTGTTCAATATTTACTGACATATAGGGGGACTGATATTACATAACAGTTCACTACTGTTTTCTTGGATTCTAACGAGATTATCATCTTATTACAATGATTAGTTTTTGAAAAAGCATATTTCGCCTTTAGATTTCGGTGTTAAATTTTCTGTTAAGTTTGATTTTGTTGTTTCTAATTGGATGTGCGTTGTGTTGCAGTGGATATCGACTAGGAATGATAAATTGGGGAGCCGAGTTCGAATTTCAGTTGAATTCCTTGCATTCACTTGCGCACACATACCCTTGGGAAAGGTATTAATCCGTCTCTTCCCTCCAGTTATGGGTTAAATGATAGGACAGATTTGGTTCTGTAGCTTTGGCTAGCAACCAGTCTACCGCAGAAAGCAATGGCAACCTACTGCGGCTTAATCTTCTGCCCAGTCAGTCATGTATCTTTCGAGACATGATCGCCCAAAGCGTGTATCACGTATAACACTTAACAGACTTTACAATATAATAGCTGGAATCATCATTAAAGCTTGTATTGGTCATAAAGTGGGGGGTCGTTTTTCTATTGTTATGTAGTAATAAACTGATCACCCACTAATTACTAAATCTCTTCTCCATCTAGCTATGAGTCAAGTAATAGGACAAATTTGGTTATATAGCCTTTGCTGACAACCATTCTACCGCAGAAAGTGATGGCAACCTACTGCGGGATAATCTTATGCCCCGTCAGTCATGTATCTTTCGAGACATGATCGCCCAAAGCGTGTATCACGTATGGCACTGAACTGAGTGAATTGGAAGTTCCCATCTTGTGAATGAGTCCTGCATTGTGTCTTCCAATTGGCGTTTAGTCCTTTCTTCCCGCTTTCCTTTATTACCTTCTGTCTCTTCTAGCAACAGTCTCGTTGATTTTCCTTCCCCACATTTCTTCACATTTCTCCTTTTCTTCACGCACTCTTCACGTTCCTCACCCTCTTCCTCACGTACTCCTCACGTACTTCTTATTTTCTGTTTTCTTTTTTAGTCCCCCAACATACCATTTGTTTTCTATTTTCTCCTAAACTCTTATCTTAGTCCCCCAGTTTATTTTGTTTATCTTTCTTAGCGGAGCAAGAAGTAAACTTAAAAGAGACAAGGGAAATTTCTGGGACCCATATCGAGGAAAGAGTGTCCAGAGAATTTAACCCACACAAGACATACTGGAGACAGAAGAAACTGTGGAAAAACAGTACATAACGCGCTTAAGGAACTTATACCAACGGATGACCGAACAGGAAGAAGAGGGATATAAAATAGTAACGAACTATTTACAGTAAAAAAAAAAAGCAGAAATCTCTAGAAAGCCGTTCTCTTCAAAATGATTTAGCAGATAAAAGATTGCTTAATACGAGAGAGAGAGAGAGAGAGAGAGAGAGAGAGAGAGCTAGCAAAAACAAGACATGCGTGTGGAGCGAACATTTCACATTAGTTAATAGTAATACATTAGCCTGTGTAGAGGGTCCAGTTCCGTTGATATTTTTATTTTTTTTAATCATATCACCCCAAGCAAGGCGGTAACGCCACTGATGTGCAGGGGGCTACATAAGAGTGAGATTAGAAAAGAGAAAACCGGAAACCACATCCTAAACAGGAAACAAGGGATGAGCCTCTTCACCTGTTCAATAGATGTGGGTGGAGTGTGAACCGGGCGATAGTTTAGTCTATCTACTCCAATTGAGAAAAAAAAAAAGACAGTGAGAAGATTAGAAAAGAGAAAAACCGGAAACCACTATAAGTAAATATTTATATCCTCCGCTAAATAGATATCGGACGTGTGAGTATTGTGACTGATATCGATATAGAAAAAAGAAATTGGCGAGAAGAGTTCAAGTATTGCGTTCACTTTCTCTCTTGAGAAAGCTGTGGGTGAAATAGCAATGTATATTGTGCTCCATGGCCTTTGTGGTGACTCATCTAAGAGAAAATAAATTGAATTCCAAGCAATACAGGTGCAACAGTAAAAGATACTTCCCTAAATTCATTGGACGGATATGGCCATTTTTAAAAGATAAAGAAATAAAATCTTAGGGATCATAATTGCTAATGCTAAAGAAGTGGGAGAAAAGAAAAAGGAAAAATAGGAAGAAAGGAAAGAAAGAAAGAAAAAGGGAAAGAAAAAAGGACAGAAAAAAGAAAAAGGACAGAAAAAAGAAAAAGGAAAGAAAAATGAGGGGAAAGAAAAAGGTGCGAAAAAGGAAAAAAAAAAAAAGAGGCGAAAGAAAAAGGGGGAAGGGGCGAAAAAAAAGGGAGGAAAAAGAAGTTTCCTTTCCCCCTTTTTTCCGTTCTTTCCTATCTCATTTTTCAGCCTTGTTTTTTCTTTCCCTTCCTCTCTTTGACATCTTTTTATTTCATAATTTTCGTATGACGGTACTCGGTTAGGGAGATAAATGTTTTGTGTATATTTTATTCTTTTTATACAGCTCTGTCCAAGGCAATGAAAACATAAGTTTCAATTAATTCCCACCCACATTTTTTTTTCTCTTATTTCCTTTCTGGGTGACAGTTTTTCGAATTCTTTGAGAAAAACTTTTCTTTGCGTTTCCCCACCCCCCGACTTAAACCAGATAACAGATACTCTTCACTTACCGAAACGTGTTTCGGCCTTAATGTTGATTTTATTTTTTTCATTTATTTATTGTAACCGATGCAAATACTGATAATCTTTGAAAGCTGTCTAGTGTTCTTTGCGAATTCAGGAGACAATTCAGCCAAGACACACACGGTATTTTTCTGATGGTAAGACTGAAGCTGTAGGAAAATGCTTAAGGCTTATTTGATTCGGCCTCGTGTCATACATAACCAAACTCCCTACAGCTTAAAAGTTTTTACCAGAATTATCATTAGAAGTTTATTATCAGAAGGTTGGTTGCAGGTTGGATCGTGTGAATTTGTGTAGAATAATGGGATAGTATAATAATAATATAATACATTCTTCATGTTAAAATAGAAATTTATTAAAAGGAAAAAATAAGAATTTGAAATTAATGTTCAATTAGAAAGTTAAGGGTATCAAGAGTTGAAGAAAATGTTCATAGCAGTAATTGTTGAAAGATTATATGCGTACGTACGTATGTATGTATATATGTTTTCAGTAGGAATGACTTTGGATATAGAAGTAAAAGGAATCAGCACGAGAGAAGGAAAGAGAAAGAGGACGAATGTCCGAGTTGACTTGAAGCGTTTCTCATTACATTTTAGTTGTGTCTCTCGCTGCTCCCATCTGACTGACTGACGCTGATCGAAGTCCTTTTATTATAATCTAGATTTTTCGCACTGACTGGCGAAGTCCGTTTTGGTCTTGCAAGTCGTTTCCATTGGTCAGAAAGTCAGTTTAACACCTACTCGCGAAATCCGGTTTCGACTTTTTCTTTAAGTACATGGTCAATCCTTGTTCTATTTGGGAAAAACCAGGATTTCGCAGGTCATTGTGAATTTTTGTAAACGTGAAGAAGGTTGATTTTAATTCTTAATTTCCTATCACACAAGACAATATCTTAAAAATGAAAAAAGAAAATTCAAAATATAAACATTTTTACTTCGAACAAATTGCCGATTTTATTAGCAGACGAAACATCGCAAGCCCATTAAAAAAAAAAACAAAAAAAAACAGCATAGTATGAATAAAAAAAAAAGGCCCGAAACTTAATAAAAACGAACTTATCCATCAAAGTGTTTATATTATTATTAAAAGGAAAGATCAAAATATTTTTTGATCGTTTTAAAAACTTTTTAGTCCCTTCTAACACATTCGAAATTTTGGTAAAACTTCTTTTGATTTTAGTTAGCGGGTTGCCAAATAGTTACGAGAGTTTATAATGAAAATCGTAATATTACATAACTCAGTTTTCTTCGGTGACAAATATTAATTTAGAAATTCTTGCAAAAATCAAATAATTGTCGGATTTTAGTGAAACTTTCAGGATTTATTCACAAATGAAATTTATTTTTAAATAATTTTTTTTAAATCTTAGTAAAAAATATTTTTTTTACATTTGTTACCCCCACCTCCACGTAAATTCATGAAATTTTAAGCAATTAAATTTTATAGGGAAAATTGGTTTTATTAGTTAAACACAGGAATCATTAGGGAATGTAAATCATTTTTTTTTTTAAATAATGCCTTTATTTCCAAAAATATGCTCCCAATAATAAAATAAAAAATTCAATATAACTATGAGATTAATTTCATAAGATTTTAATTGCTTAAATGAATAATATAAAATAAGGACAAAGATTCGTTGGGGTTAGTTTAAAAGCTTATTAAGCGAAGATTTTATTTACTAACCGAAAATTAAAGAGTTTAATACGAATAGTCGTGTCTTCCTGTTTTTAAAATGATTTAATTTTTTGTGTGTATTTGAGATTTTTTTTTTTTTTTGCATGGCAATTTCTCTGTGTAAATTAAAAGGTCATGTGTTTCAGGGTTTTTTCCTTTTCTAGAAAAAAAATTGTACAATTATGCCACTTGTGATCGCCATACATTTATCTCGCATCTGTCAAATCTGTCAACACATAGTATGGAAAGGTCAGAATGTTGAACTATGTTTAAGAAATAGTTTTATTCTAAATTTCATGCTATAAATAAATAATAATTGTGCATATCAGATTAATTTGCTAATTTTTCCAAAATTATATGTGACAGATGTGTATTTTATTTTTGCAAAATTTTTAAAACCGAAAATTACTTTTATTTACAAATATGTCGATCGCTTAAAATGGCTGAAAAATTGGAAGATTTTTAAAAAATTGAAAAATTTTAGATTCCAATCAATAATTTCTGTTTGCAATACACCAGAATATTTTGCTTAGTGGAAATAATAAATTTAATCATTTAGCTTTCAATTAAAACTAAAATAAAATTTTCTAAACCTTTTTTTTATTTTTAAAAATTCAACTTAAAAGTTAGTTATCGAAAATGAGTGGAGGTACCTACTCTATAGCTATTTCCCACACCTCCCCGGTGTTTTGAACAGTAGAAGTTTCTCTTGTTTTTCCTGTGGAATTCCCTTCTTCCTCGACAGCTACAATCTCCAAGAATTTAAATGTAAAGTCAATAGTCATCTCTTACCTTGCTAACTTGCATCCTATCTCTCATGCTCTTCGTCCACTACACTCATCAATATTCTCATCCTTCTCTTACCCACTTCCTGACACACCCTGTATCCTGTCACTCCTTATCAGGATTTTCCTCCTGTGTAACCCCCTGCACGACAGTGGCACTAAAACGCCTTTCTTGGGGGCGATACGATTATCTAAGATGATGTGTTAGCGGTTAATTTATAACGGCCTCGAATTGGAAATTGGGGAGCAGTGTTCTAATTCCAGTCGGCAGTGGCGATTGTATGATTCTAAAGCTCCCCCTGCATTTTGGCTAGCCCCTCTGTTGCCACCCAGCACACTTTTATAAGCTTAAAAAAAAATTATGCAATTGATCAATCTCTTATTTTGATAAGATTTGATCTTCAGCACATTCCCCCTCAGCATTTGCTTTTTCGTTTAGCTGTTTAAAGACACGTACAGAGTCCAGTTTGAAAGAAAAGCAAAAATAGCTCAGTTGTCCCGGCGCTCAGTCGGCGGTGTTGAGTTGTCCAGCATACTTGCTAATTGATAAAGTCGTAAAAAAAAATAAAAATAAAAATAAAAAAAATCATCTATCAGAACGATTAATAAGAATAGATGGGTTCACTTATCCGGTTCACAAGGTTTATTCCTTGTTTCCTGTTCAGGATTGTGTTTCCGGTTCCTTCTAAACTCTTCTCTCTTTAACTCCCATTAGCCCCTTGCATCTTAGTGGCGTTCTCGCATTGCTTGGAGCGAGTTGATTAAAAATAAAATTTTTACGGTTGTCAGTCCAATGCTCTAACTGCGGTAGGGTGCGTTTCTCTTTCGCAAAATAATTTATTCCGATAAAATCGAGGTGAAAGAAAATTAAATCAGAATATAAAAGAGGAGAAACGATATCTAGGCTGCGAACGACCGTCTCGGGTTCCGTAATTGTTATCTATTATTGATAAAAAGAATAATCGAAGGACTGGATGTGACATCGATGGAGATTTGGACAAATCAAGAATCAATCGATCCGGGCAAATTTTGACTGGCTTGGGTTCGGGTTGCTGCGAAATTGGTCAGTGGAATTTGCTACTCATTAATCCAGGTCACACACACGAGCCTACCACAACAATTGAACGTTCGGGTCAGCAAGTTGGTAAACACGGTCAGCAACGAAGGAACTTTTGTAAATTATTCATACCCTTTTATACTAAGAAAATGAGAATCAGTCTGTTCAGACGAACCCCATTCTATCATGTAAATAAATTCATGTCTGACAATAAAAAGCATTTTTTTTTGTATCTGTGCGCATCAAGTTATCGTCTCGCCTATATTTGCGTGCGAAACCGTGCGTACGGACCTTAGAATTGATATTCGTGTGTGTGCGTATTTTTCGCCTTAACTTCTCGGTTGAGCGTGACTTAGAATTCGTCAGTGAGTCAGCATGATTTTGTCTTGGAGTACACCAGTACTGTATCTTGGCTGCCAAGTCGGGATCGATCAAATTACAGAATCTCCGTTGGATTTTGTCAAGGACTCCAAGGTGGATAGCAAACAGTTTGATACTTACAGAGTTACCAACACTTGTGGTCCTATGACAGGCAAAGGTAACTGTTAAATGCGTAAAATGAACTTTTGGCTGAAGACTTTGGTGTAAAACTATATTCTTGGTACCCTCCACTGAGGATGAATTAAAACTCGAATTATCACCTGATCTCCTATCCCAGACAAATTGGATTGGATATTTACTAAGGTGAGGCTAAAATAGCAAGATTAGTGTGCTGAACAAAGATCACAAATAAAATGCGTAAATTACATTTATAAAGAGAGCAATTTTTGTATTAGGCTATGGAATGGATATAATTAAATTTGAAATAGAAAAAGAAAAAAAATTAGAAAGTAGATTAAGAGAAGAAAAAAAGAGAAAAATAAATATGCGCACATTATTACTCGAGTTTGAAAAAGACCTCCAATCCGCGGTGGACTGGGGTAAAAATGGCTCGTGAATTTCAATGCTTCCAAAACGAAGCTGCTATTTATTAACTATCACAGACAATCGCTCCTACCTCCCCCATTAGCATGGATCTGGTTCGTCTCCCTGAAAGAAAAACACTGCGCCTTCCCGGGTTAATTTTCACAACAGACCTCAAGTGGAATGACTATATAGAACTCATAGAAAAATTCGCTGCTAAGAAGGTCTGTTCACTGTGTAGGACCAGGAAGTTTTTCCTGTCGGAAACAATCCTTCACATATACAAATCTACCATCCGCCCGTGCATTGAATACTGCTGCCATATCTGGTCGGGTGATCCTGCTATCCACCTTGGAGTCCTTGACAAAATCCAACGGAGAATCTGTAATTTGATCGATCCTGACTTGGCAGCCAAGATACAGTCATTTTCTCACCGCCGCAATGTGGCTTTCTGTGTCTCTTCTACAAATACTTTCCCGGCTTCTGCTCCTATGAATTTAGCTCACTGTTGTCCCCTATATATGAATTTACTCGAGTTACAAGATTAGCAACTAGGTCTCACCCTTTTACTGTGGACCAATAATATGTAAACGTTAATTCTACTCCACCAGCTTCTTTTCTCGCACTTCCCGCCCATGGAATTCCCTTCCATTTACTTTCTTCCCCGGTAGCTAGAATCTCCAAGAATTTAAATGTATAGTCATCTATCTCACTAACTTGCATCCTCCCCCACGCTTCTTTCTCCGTCTACTCCACTCTCACCAGTATTCTCATCCTTCTCTTACCCACTTCCTGACACCCCCTATAACCTGTTACTTTTTCTCATAACTTTCATCCTGTGTAACCCCCTGCACAATAGTAGCAATAAACAGCCTTGCTTGAGGTGATATGATTATTAAAAAAAACCAAAAACAAACAAAAAAAAAATCTTTAGCGGATATACGCATTTGAGTAGACGATCCGTTTATTTAGGTCGACAGAGAAAATAAATATGCTGTTTAATAAATAGACTGGGCGTCTACTCAGATACGAGTAGACACCAAAACTTACGCATATTTTTTCACAAGATTTCTCGAATATTCAGGCCAGTAGATATAAATAAAATATACTGTTTAATAATAAAAAAGACAGAGCAACAGACCATTTACTCAAATATGAGAATTCATTAAAAATATTAAAACACATAAAATTAATATTTAAACAAATTAGGGTTTGAGTTTTATTTAACGGCATATTAACCTCTGTGGGTTATTTAATGCAAAAAAAGGTGGGGTTTTAAGGTTTGTTTGTTTTTTAATGTTCGATTATAGTGAGAAGATTGATTTAGTGAGATTTTAATGAAATTTTGTTTTTGTTTTTATTCATTTTTAATTTTGAAAACTGAAAATATCTTGTTTTGTATTTAAAAATATTTTGATGAGAATAAATTTTTTCCTTCAAAAAAGTGTTATGGTAATAAGTTTTTCTTCAAAAATGTATATTTTTCTATAAAAGACTATTTTCATGTATATATTTCTATAAAAGTGTATTTTTATACTTTCATAGTGTTTAAACTCCAGTTTGGGAGTTAACTATTTGCCCATAGCTGGGAGCCTAAGAGGTGCTACCACTCCGGGTCAGGGTGTACCTGAGAACAACAGCAATTAAGAGGTGGTTCTATGCTCCTGATAATCTTCTAATCAGAGGTCTTGCTGCCAGATGCACTTTACCGTCATGCCCAGGATCATTAAACAAATTAAATTAAAAATTTGCCGGATTTAATACATGTTATATATATATATATATATATATATATATATATACAAAATAAATTTCGAAGTTCAAAATCGTTGAATGGTCATTTCAACATGAAATCCCGAAGCGAGATTTCACATCTCATCGGCAACTATTCATATTCAAAATGAAATAAACAATAAAGATTTTACCGGTGGAAGTTCAAACATTTACGTCACAAAATCTAGATAGCAATCAATGTCTATTTTTAGATTTTGGACAACATTACTTTTAGATTGAGTTGTAAGTGAAAAATTTAAAAATTTGGCTTTGTCTAGCTTTAAATTTATTTTATTTCTGTAATTTTAATTACATTGAGCCCTCCACCTGTATCATTTTTTAATATTAAAATATTAATATTAATTAAGATCGGGTCTTTTGGATTTACCTTCCTGCTTTTCCTTTTGGATTAAAGTTTTTTTTTTAAAAACTATATATATATATATATATATTTGTGTTCAATTGTGATGATGCTTGGTGTCAACATTTTTTTCAGTAGTTTACTGGTCAATCAGTTAAGTGCCATACGTGATACACACTTGGGCGATCATGTCTCTTTCGGGACATTACATTCTGCACTAGACAGGCTTATCAACTGAACCCAGTCTGTTTTGTTATTTAACCAATAACTGGAAGGAAGGGGTGGATTAATATTTTCCCCAAGGGTAACTGCGCGTAAGTGAATGCAACTGAAACTCGAAACCGGCTCCCCGATTTCTCGTTCCGAGCCGATATCCACTGCACCACAACGCACATCCAGTTTACTGGTAAGAAGGCATTTTAAACAAAAATAATTTTTTGTCTAAGTGCTTGACAAAATTTAGAGTGTTAATAGAATTAATGCGTAGATATTTTTCACTTAGTTGAGCAGTAATATTTCAGTTATACCGACTTGGAAGTTTCGTGAAGGCATTGTGGCGTTTTCACTCTTTAGAGTTAGAAAGCAGAAAGAAAACCCTGAAGAGTGAAGACATCACAATAATGCTTTCACGAAACTTCGAAGTCAGCTGTGCAGTGTTATTTCAGTCATGCTAAGTGAAAAAAAAACAAAAAAACTCCACATACAATCTTCATGTGCCGTGTCCCTTCAGGACGTAGGCGATCATGGACTTCCATTTGGCCCTATCTTTTGTTGATCTCAATAGTTTTCCTCTTGGTCAGTCAGTTAAGTGCGATACGTGACACACGATTGGGCGTTCATATCTCGAAAGAGACATGACTGACGGGGCATAAGATTATCCCGCAGTAGGTTGCCATCACTTTCTGCGGTAGAATGGTTGCCAGCCAAGGCTATAGAACCCAATTTGTCCTATTACTTGACTCATAGCTAGTTGGAGAAGAGATTTAGGAACTAGTAATTAGTGGGTGATCAGTTTATTACTACATAACAATAGAAAAACGACCCCCCACTTTATGACCAATACAAGCTTTAATGATGATTCCAGCTATTACATTGTCAGTCAGTTAAGTGTTATACGTGATTCACGCTTGAGCAATCATATCTCGAAAGAGTCATGACTGACTGGACAGAAGATTATCCCGCAGTAAGTTGCCATTACTTTCTGCGGTAGACTGGTTGTCAGTAAAGGCTATAGAAGACAATCTGTCCTATTATTTAACCCATAACTGGAGGGAAGAGACGGATTAATACCTTTTTAAGGGTATTTGCGCGTAAGTGAATGCAAGGAATTCAACTGGAATTCGAACTCGGCTATCCGATTTCGCGTTCCGAGGTGATACCCACTGCACCACAACGCACATCCCAAAGCCAGATTCGTCATCCATTTGCTCAGGCTTATCAAATATGTCTAGCACTGTTTTCCTCTTTCTTTCCGTCCTGTGAGTATTAAATTCTCCAGTCCCTCCTTCCTCATAACGTGTCCTGGGAACCACAGCTCTATCTGACATGTCGAAATAATAAGATTAGCATTAAAGAAGCAACAGAAAACACTTAATTTCGAAAGCCATATTATTGATGAATATGTATATATAGATTTACAACTACAGTTACGCTACCTACAAGTACGTAACATCTCCAAAGACTTTTTAATAAAACTTTCTTTCAAATGTTAACAAAATGTTGAAACATTGAATTTATAAAATAATAAAAATGAAATATAATAAAAAGAACAAATACACCATCACAATATAAACGGATTCACCTTAAACAAAATTAGAAAAAACAGTATACCCCACTTCCTCTCTCTCTCTCTCTCTATATATATATATATATATATAAAACTGACGCATGGTTCTAGGATTTATTAAAATGTGACACTACCTGTTTCCATGCAGCATAGATTTTTATGTTCACTCTTCTGCAGGGTGCCCCCCCCCCCCCCACCAAAAAAAATAACACAAAATTTGGTAGAGTTTATTTAATTGTTGGAATTTTGTTACAGTTATTTGAGAAAAAAGCAAATAGAAATTTAGTCAGTTAAATGCCATACGTGATACATGCTTGGGTGATCATGTCTCGAAAGATACATAACTGACTGGGCAGAAGATTATCCTGCAGTAGGTTGCCATTACTTTCTACGGTAGACTGGTTAAAAGCCAAGACTACAGAACCCAATCTGTCCCATTATTTAACCCATAACTGGAGGGAAGGGACGGATTAATATTTTTTAAGAGTATTTATGCATAAGTGAATGCAAAGAAATTCAACTGGAATTCGAAATCGTCTTTCCGATTTTTCGTTCCGAGTCGATATCCACAACGCTGTTTCGTACCCTACCGTAAACAAAAGACAATATGAATGAGAGAGATCAGAAAAGTAAGCAGTGACGAAAAAACAAAATAGAAGAGAACAAAGGTAAGAAAAAAAGAAAAAGAAATAAAATGTAATATTAGAGAAGAACAAGAGAAGGAGAGGTGAATAGAAGAATGAAGAGGGAAAAAAAGGCAGTTTGTTTGCGAACGCAATCAACTCTCTGTCGATTCGGCAGTTGTCGTCTGCCTTTATTTCGCCAATTTGATGATATCAGCTAATATTTAACTTACCCACAATTCTTAGCCCAAACAGGACCTAAACGAATCAGCGGCTCGCGCGCGTACAATCGACCACGCACCAACACCCGGATGTCAATTGAGCGATGTTGTCTGTATCAATGACAAAGATGTCTAATCCGGGGTCAGGCGCGGATTATGGGGGGTTCTAATTGTAGGTTAGCGAACAAACCAGTGGTTGGGTTGGGAATCACCCTCCTTTTCTTTTTGTACAATGAAATCCGAACCCCACCTCGTACAATTGGCCAGAATGGTAGTTTTTATTGCGAGTCTGGACCTCATCAGTCGTAAGATTAAAATGGTTTTTTTGAAACAGCGTTATAGGATAGTTTAGGAACAAGGAACCGTAGGACACGGGAGAAGGTCGCCAATGCACTTTGTCATCATGGCTTATGTCTTCCCTTCTCACTACACTTACTCTAGTCACTTCTACCCTTTTCTCTTATCTCTTCCCTACCCGCGGTGCTGTGTCCTTTCCATTCTACAGACTTGCCTAATCTTTATACCCAGTAATAAATCCCTCCTGTGTTGACGTGGCTTAGGTTAGGAGTTGGGGTAAATAGCCAGCCAAATAAATAGCTTGCGTTGGATTATATCGCGTGCGACGGTGGATAAATAAGAAAACAACGAGAGGCGAAAAGAAACTGACAGACAGACAAAGAAACGAACCCGTTTCCGTATTCAGCCAAAGGGGTTGACCCTTGAATCGTGTCTGGTTCCAAAGTTTATATATTCCGTTCTGTAGCATACTATCTAAAGTTTTGGACCAGATCAAGAACACTAAAAAGGTAACAGGATGTGTGTGTAGTGTAATGGATATCGGCACGAAAAGTGGAATAAGCGAGACAAGTTCAATTTTCTGGTTAGTCTGTTGCGTTCACTTTCGCACAAATGCCCTTCCCTCTCCCAGCTACGGGTTAAATAGTAAAGGATGTGACTATTTTAAAACTTAATCCTAGGCTAAATATAACGAGAAAACCACCCACTATAGATAAAGAAAAAATTTAGAGCAGCGATTCCCAAACTGGGGGAAATTTCCCCCCAGGGAGGAAATAATTACACTACCTACTAAAAAAAATATCAGATGGGTTTTGAGAGTGAGTGAGTGAGTGAGTGTGTGTGGTAGATGGATGGCGCCATACCTACCTGTCAGATCACATTCAAACAATTCTGGGTTAATATGCGTGGAGCATGCCCACAACGGAGCAACAACGCATTGAAAATCCTCATTCTGTTTTCCACAACCTACCTTTGTGAGTCAGGATTTTCTACTTTACTCACAATCAAGCCCAAAGCACGAAAGCGACTGGAGGTGGAATGTGACATACGTTGCGCGCTTGCCAAAACTAACCCTAATATTGATACACTGGTGCACAAGAAGCAGCATCACCCTTCTCACTAATTTAATTCTGAAGTAGAAGAGCAAACAAAAGTTCTTTTATTTGTTACTAACCGCTCTCTATGGCTATGCTTAGTTGTTACTAACTGCTCTCTATCCACTTTACTCTGTAACTATAAGTTTATCAGTATATTTGTACATTTGAAAAATAAATTAGTAAATAGTCTCATTGTGTTTTAACTGCTCTTTCTCTCATACACATGAAGGGGGAAATCTGGATGGTTGAACTGGGTGTAGGGGGAAATGACAGAAAAAAGTTTGGGAACCACTGAGCTAGAGAGTCAGGAGAGAACAGAGAATAACAAAAAGAAAAAAATAATTCTTTTAGTTTAAAATATCACAGAAAAATGTTTTTACTTTAATTTTTGGACACAGAGGTGAGTGTTTTAATCAGGTGTTGAGAGATTTATCGATAAATTAATTTTGGCATTTTTAAGTAAAGAGTCAGTAAGTCAGTTAAATGCCATACGTGACACACGCTGGGTTTTTCCGCAGAAAATTGCCACTTTTTTCCTACGGTAGACTGGTTATCAATCTGTCCTGCTATTCGATTCATTTAGTCAGGTAAGTGTCATAAGTGATAAATGCTTGGGCGATCAGGTCTCTTTCGAGTCATGACTGACTAAGCAGATTTTTCCCGCAGTAGATTGCCACTTTCTGTCGTAGATTAGTTGCCAACCAAGGCTATAGAATCCATTCTCTCCTGCTATTCAACCTCTAGCTGGAGAGAGAAGAGATGGATTCATACCTTTCCCCAAAGGTATTTAGCCATTTTCAAGAGTGTTTAGGTCTCTGGTTGTGCTATTTCTTTCCTCGTGTTTTGACTGTTAGTAATTTATTTGTTTTTTTTTAAGAGTTTATTCCAAGCTCTCACATGCTACTATAGAAATGGCCGAAAGCGCCTGGAACGATAATTATGGAAAATTTTTATATTCCTTATCTCCAACAAAACGAAAACGTGTTAGAATGCTGGAAAAACTTAAAACTTTTTTTTCTTCTTTAATCGTTTCACCGCAAGGCGGTACCTCCACTGATGTGCAGGGGGCTACATAAGAGAGTAAAAGGCAGGAAGAGAGTGAAGAGAGTGAACCAGTTACAGAGGAAGTCAGAGAAAAGGCAAGAGAAGGATGGGAACACAGGTGATATGACAGTTGCGAAGGTAGAGAGAAAGGAAAAAACAAAACAAAACAAAACAAAAAAAAAACAAGATACATGGGATGATGTGGGAAGGACTGGAGTCAAGTTGATAAGAGATGAGAATTGACATTGCATTTAAATTCCTGGGGGTTGTAGCTGTCAGGAAAGCAAGTATACGGAAGGGAGTTCCACAGGCAGGAAGTGCGAGAAAAGAAGCTGATGGAGAAGAATTGTCGGCTGCATTTGATAGGTTTGGCTGTCAAAGGGGAGACCTTGTTGCCAGTCTGCTTGCTCGACTGAATTCTTGTGGAGGGGGCACCAGTGACCTAAGTTCGTCGGAGTAGAAGCTATGAAAATATTTACAAAAATGTTTGAAATTATATATATATATATATACAGACAGATAGACTATAAACGTTATTTCTGTTATTGTTTGGGCATGCACTTTGTATTTTGTAGTAGAAACCTCTATCTGATATTTTAGTGGGTACTTTGTATTTGAAATAGACGCTTGTTTTTTTATGCTTAAGCAGTGACTTACATCTACTGGCCTACAACACTCGAGAACACAAAGAAAATGTGTTCCCTGACAGGGTTTGAACTTGCGTCTCTCTTTATAGGACAAACGATCGTTTGATCCGGCGTGCTTTAGAACGCTCGGTCACAGTCCAGCAAATTCATTCTCTCTCTGTCTCAGAATACACGTTAGGACAGATTGAATTTTCACTTAAATTAACATTCAAATTTTCTCTATTTAAAAAATAAATACAAATGAAGTTAATATATTTTGTATTAGAATGAAAAATATATTCAAACGAGATTTGCAATCATGAATCACCACAAGCAAAATATTGAATACATTAAAAAAAAAATATATATTGAATACATTCAAAAAAAAAAAAAATTGAATACATTCAAAAAAAAAAAATATTGAATACATTCAAAAAAAAAAAAAAATATTGAATACATTTAAAAAAAAGAAAAAAATATTGAATACATTTAAAAAAAAGAAAAAAATATTGAATACATTTAAAAAAAAAAATATTGAATACATTTAAAAAAAAAAAAATATTGAATACATTTAAAAAAAAAATATATATTGAATACATTCAAAAAAAAAAAATATTGAATACATTCAAAAAAAAATATTGACTACATTCAAAAAAAAAATATTGAATACATTCAAAAAAAAAATATTGAATACATTAAAAAAAAATATTGAATACATTAAAAAAAATATTGAATACATTAAAAAAAAATATTGAATACATTAAAACACACACACACACACACACACAGGATAAAAACGCTAAAATACTGATTGGTAGAAATTATAAGAGAAAATATTTTATATTTGTATCAAGTTGGAGAATCCAAACTAAAACAAGTAAAAAAAAGTCAAGTACTTGGGAAGTGTTTTGACAGAGGATTGAAAATGCAACACAGAGATCCAAAGACGTATTGGAATGGCTAAAAAAGCATTTCAGAAGCTAACCAGAGTACTGAAAAACAGGAAAATCTTACTAAAAACAAAGAAAACAGTGCTGCCCTTCTTCATGGAAGTGAATGCTGGACGATCTCATCAAAGATGAAGGAGAGGCTCGATGCAGCAGAAATGTGGTTTTACGGAAGGATGCTGAGGATACCATGGACAGAGCACGTATGCAACGATAAGGTGTTGCAACGGATGCAAACGAGAAGAAAACTGATAATAAATATCAGGAAGAGACAAATGAGGTTCCTGGGACACGTAATGAGGAAGGAGGGCATGGAAAACTAAATACTCACAGGTCGGATAAATGGAAGAAGAGACAGGGAAAAGCAGCGCGTGACTTGTTAGGTCTAAGCAAATGGTTGACGTAGCGGGGCTTGGAAGAGATACCAAGAGAAAAATTATTGAGAGTGACAAGAGACAGAGCCATGTGGAAGTCCATGATCGCCTTCGTTCTGAAGATACACGGCACATGAAAAAGAAGAATTGAAAAACTACACAAAAACTGCAGCCCTGTATAACATATTACATTATTATATGGCTAAATTGCTATGTATAATTTCACTTTTAAGTAAACGAAAGTCTTATTTTATGTCAGAATGATTTAGCTGATTTTCTAAGCGTAGCTTAGATGTGGCACAAGGCCGAAAGTAAAGGACACCCAGTGAGGATCGAACTCACTACTCAGTCGTAATGATTCTAGCGAGACAATCTTGCTAACCATTAAACCACCTCGAGGTGCCACCATCATTTAGTAATCGTGCTTGTGACATCTATCTTGTCCACATACACATGACTATATGCATAAACTTTCCACGTGATTTATTTATAAGTAAAACAAAATTAATTCTTGATAATGGCTAAAAGTATAGCCGAAAGCGCTCGAAAGTACAAAAGCTTTGGACAATTCTTATATAATTTGAGTTCCGAAAAGAAAAAATATATATACGAGCACATGAAAAAATTTAATGATACTACCTTGTCTGTCATTTTTAATGAAACCTATATATAGTCATATATATATATATATATATATATATATATATCCGCAGACAGATCTGTTTCGCAGCTCATCAGTATGGTTAGACAGCCGATTGCTTTTTACCAAGGATTGAAACCCGACCGAATTGGCGTCAGTCGGCGATTCTACTTCTGAGCTACGGGGGCTCGGTAGAAGGAAGCAGACTTTTTAGCGTGTATATTATCATTATACACGCCCAGTGGCTGAGAGTGTTCTAATTAATTGCTGAATGAACCATGCGTATATGTTAGAGTAGCTGCTGTTTTTCAAAGTCTACCATTCTTCCAGAGTGCTCAATCAGGGTGTGAGAGCGTGTATATATATATATGTATGAGACAGCGCAGGAAAAGGCGACGCTTTAAGAGTATTTTATTATGGCTCTCCACAATTTCCTCTCTTTTATAGCTCCCTGTAAGGTCATTTCTTCCAACCCCTGTTCCGTCAACCATCCACACAAACTCGTTAGATTGATCATGCACTGCGTTCCTCTGTCCCTTCAACATATCCTGTGAGTGTAACACTTAAAAGCTTTCTTTTCTTATTATATCGCCCGGTTCACACTCCACCCACGTCTATTGAACAGGTGAAGACGCTCATCCCTTGTTTCCTGTTTAGGATGCGGTTTCCGGTTCTCTCTTTTCCAATCTTTTCACTCCTATGTAGCCCCCTGCACATCAGTGGCGTTACTGCCTTGCTCGGGGCGATATGATTAAAAAAAAAAAAATATGCAATTTGTAAGGCTTCAGAAAATTAGCAATTTTATAAGTCTTTCATTGATCACCGGAATGATATTTTAAACGCTACAAGTTTGAAACAAAACTTAATATTGCACTAGTTTCCTCAAAACAAAACAAAAACTAAAAAAAAAAAACAAGAGAGCGATTCGTCTAAAAACATTTTGTGTCATTATTTATCATGTAAAACCTCAACTTTCAAACTGAATGCAATATCAGCATTAAAATCAATCTACACTAATGTACATTCTCTCGTAAGCCCTTATCTGCTCCACATACAAAGCAATTTCTAAAGTGTTCATGCATTTATTTTTAATACATTTTTATAACTATGGAGCTTTGAGAAAATCTGTAAGAGGGAGTGTGCATTTCTTTATGTATATATATATATATATATATATATATATATATATATATATATATATATATATACACACACATATATATCTACTTCATTATAGAACTTTTAAATATATATATATATATGTAGATATATAAAATATATATTCTTCACTACTCGACGACATAATTATCGCAAAAAAAAAAATAATAATACAGTCTAAAGTGTAAACACATGGCAAGAATTTTTATAACTAGTAGTAAAGAGAATGAACTGGGCCGATGCTGTCTCAGTATTCTCTCTCTCTCTCTCTCTCTCCATGAGCCTGTCAGAAGGGAAATATATGCTTTTGATTGAGTAATACAGACACACCCATAATCTTGTTTAACTTCCTCCAACCACCCCTCCTTAACTTTCTAAATAACCATGAATTCATTTTATATTTTATAAAATAAATCATTTTCACCATTTGTTTTTAAAATATCACCTGAAAAACAAAAACAAAAAAAAAACAAAAATCAATAACGTACGAAACATGAATGTTTTGTGTATTGTTATAAAGCTTTTATAAAACAATGTAATAAAAAAATTACTATATATATATATATATATATATATATATTCTAAACATATACTGTTGAATATAACATACAATTAAACATATTATGTTTAATTATCAGCCGTTCTAAACATCGTATTTGGGCTTTAATTTCAGGTGAAAATAAAGACGGAAATTGTCCAACATTTGGATATGTTTTTAGTATGCTGGTTTTAAGCTTTCGGCTCACATGAGCCATCTTCAGATGTTTAGAACAGCTCATAATATACATTCATTGTAATATTTAACAGTATATGTTTAGAAAAGTATATGCTGCCTATACACTAAGATATATATATATATATATATATATATATATAATGTTTTTTTTACCCGGCTTAAAAACCTTATTTGAAACGGCAAAATAGCTAATAAACTCAACACAATCTCTATTATAATAAAGACCGCTGTGTGATATATATATATATATATATATACACACGCACATTAACTTTATTAGTGGAAAATTCTTACGTTAAAAAGACTCCATTTTTTTTTTTTTTATAAAACTATATGTATTACGACAATCCGTCTACGCATTCAAGAAATCTAAGAAATATGTCCTTCGGCAGGGATCGAACGTACGTTCCCCTTTGTACGTAGAAACTACTGGTTGGCCCTGCATGCATTAACGCTCAGTCACGAAAGACGTTTGAAATAATAGAAATGCTGGATTAAAATAAATCGAAAATTCGCTGACGGAGGGAAATAGTAAAATAGAGCGGGCTACAAAAGTAGGTATACAGTAAATATTATACCATTTTTGATATGTTATCGACATGATAAACGCTGATGTCGGAGTGAACGAACGTGTTTTCGTATTTTTAAAAGAGTAAGTTTTTATTATCTATCTTTTAATCGTTTATTTTTAGTTTACTATAATTCTGTTATATTATGCCTTTACAATATTCAATTATTAGAATACATGTTTTTTTCAAGAAATAGAGTCGATAGTTTTGACAGGGATTTATGTGCTTTTATTGGGAAGGGTCAACTAATTTTGTTCGCAATATTCGGTAGTTAAGCTGTAATTTTACTTTACACCATAATTTCTACCAACCGACTCAATATTTACGTAAACGACAATGTCATCAATTGACATTATGATAATCAGTCAGTAAGTGCCACACGTGGTACACGCTTGGGCGATCATGTCTCGAAACAAACATGACTGACTAGGCAGAAGATTATCCCGCAGTAGGTTGCCATTGCTTTCTGCGGTAGACTAGTTGCCGACAAAGCAATCTGTTATTTAACCCATAACTGGAAGGAGTAGACGGATTAATACCTTTCCCAAGGGTATTTGCGCGGAAGTGAATGCAATAAATTCGGCTGGAATTCGAACTCGCCCCCCCCCCCCCCATTTCTCGTTCTGAGTCGATATCCAATGCTCCACAACGCACATCAGGGCTATAAAGACAGCTAAAAAGATGCCCCCAAACTGACCTGAAATTGAAAAAAAAAAAAAAAAAAAAGCCTGAAAATATTTTTAAATTATAAGATTTTTAAAATAATAATGAGTTGATGAAACAAGTCATAATTAACCAATACCTGAGGGAGAATCGTTGGATTTCATATCTAGCCATAATCTGATAAAAAAAAAAAAAGAAGTTCAGTTCAATCAGTTAAGTGTTATACGTGATACAGGCTTGGGCGACCATGTCTCGAAAGAGACATGACTGCCTGGGCAAAAGATTATCCCGCAGTAGGCTTCCATTGCTTTCTGTGGTAAACTGGTTGCAAGCCAACGCTACAGAACCCAATCTATCCTATTATTTAACCCATAACTGGAGGGAAGTGACGGATTATTACCTTTCCCGAAGTTACTTGCGCGTATTTAAATGCAAGGAATTTAATTGGAATTCGAACTCGGCTCCCCGATTTCTCGTTCCGAGTCGATCGATATCCACTGCATCACAACGCATATAAAAATAAATAAATAAATAAACAAGTTACGTGAATATAAAACGGGAGATTAATTACATATTGCAATCAATCCGGTTCACACTCCACCCACGTCTATTGAACAGGTGAAGAGGCTCATCCCTTGTTTCCTGTTTAGGGTGTGGTTTCCGGTTTTCTCTTTTCCAATCTTTTCACTCTTACGTAGCCCCCTGCGCATCAATGGCGTTTTCGCTTTGCTTGGGGTGGTGATGATTAAAAAAAAAAAAAAAAAAATTATGTAAAATAATTCCCTACTTTTCGGCCACGGTAGTTTCAATGCATTTATATTTCAGAGAATGTAAATAAATGTAAAATACATTTCTGTGCAGTTAATCAGTATTTGTTTGATTGATTCGCTTTCTACAGTTTATTTTTCAACCCTTTGCAGGTTATTTAAAGCCAGAAAATATATTTAGATCGCAGTTTTTTTATTTTTAGATATTAGCAATAGAGTGATACAAATCATATCAATTAACCCATAGCTAAGAGAAAAATGTGGATTCATACCTTTCCCAAGGGTATTTGCAAGTAAATATAATGAACCCAACTGGATGGATCAAAGATATTCAATGAGCAAACATAATTAAAGAAGACCAAGAAATTAAAAAATTAAAAGCTTTATAGGCACAGAAAGGTTTGTGTCATTGGTTTATGAAATGGCAATATTTATCAAAGTGTTCACAAACAACCATAGCACTGAAAATATGTGATTGCGAAGAAAAAATATTAGGAATTTATAAAATTGTTATAAATGTACAAAAGACATAAATTGAATTATGCTAAATAGGGAATATAGACGAAGTTTTACTAACATTTGTAGTCATCTATGTACCATGTCGCGTTAGGACGTTGGCCAACATGGCACTCAAATTAATGGCCTTTTAGAGCTCTTAGTAAATTTGTACTAAATCGCTGTCTCTCCTAAACCCTATTCTGCCAGCCATTTACACAAATGACCATAATAAATACGTCACGATGTAGCTTGATCGGTAAATCATCCACAAATCATTCACAACCGACGACTTCAGAAGGATCTTCAGGTATTCTGACGTGCAAGTATATAATTAGGAGAAATTTCCACTGAGTAAAACTGAAGGCTTGAACTCAGATTCTTTTGATGGCTTCTTTACTGCTTGTATATTATTTTGAGAAGCCCGCTTCGTTCTGGGATAAAATATTATGGTTTGACGAGATTAAAATTGAACTCTATCGCGAAGATATATATATATATATATCGAAACAAAGCTATCACGACAAATAAGAAAATAACATGGGGCAATGACTTCGTGAATAAAGCGTTTGTTTAGTACATTTTATTAACCGATGGACGTGAATCTCGTCCTTGGATCGAGCAATTTAAGACATCCTTTTTTTTTATATAAAATGTTCATCGTGTAAAGCCAGTAAAGGTAGAGGTTACAGAGTAAGTTTCACAATAATGTGGGAAATCCTGATTTTTCCCAAATAGAAAAAGTATTGAGCATGTGCTTAATAAAAAAAAAAGTCGAAACCAGATTTCGCAAGTAGGTGTTAAAATGATTTTCTGACCAAAAGGGAGCGATAAAGAGACTTAGCGATCCAGTGCAAAAAATCTAATTTAATCACTTGTTTCCTTTAATCATTTGTTTCCTTCGAAAATTCCAATTTCACTTCAGTTCGTTATATTCACATACGCGTAAGTACCCTTGAGAAATATATCGGTCCACTTCTTTTTCCCGATCTATAGATTCATTATTATGACTTCTATCACTAAACACACATGACCCTCCAAAAAAATCTTTAAATCTATAAAAATTTAATGGCGTTAAACTGTGGGATAGGAAATTAAGAATTATAATCAACTTCCTTCTTCACTTTTACAAAAATTCACAATGACGTGTGAAATCCTGGCTTTTCCCCAAATAGAAAAAGGATTGACCATCTGCTTAAAGAATTCGAGTTCCAGTTGCATTTCTTGCGCACACTTGGGAAAGGTATTAATCCGTTTCTTCCCTCCAGTTATGGGTTAAATAACAGGACAGATTGAGTTCTATAGTCTAGGTTGGAAACCAGTCTACCGCAGAAAGCAATGGCAACCTACTGCGGGATAATCTTCTGCCCAGTCAGTCATGTCTCGAAAGAGACATGATCGCCCAAATCGTGTATCAGGTATGGCACTTAACTGACTGATTCCAGAGCTGGAAGAGAAGAGACAGATTAATACTTTTCCCAAGGGTGTTTACGTCTAAGTGAATGCAATGAATTCAACTGGAATTTGAACTCGGCTCTCCGATTTCTCGTTCTGAGCCTATATCCAATGTACCACAATACGATCACAAGTATAGTGTACTAAGAACAGAAAAGACTCAAGACGAAGAAAATAGTTTTGAGAGTGTCATTGTCAATCGGTTAACCTAAATCGTACAAAAAAAAAAAAAAAAAATTATCAAAGCAAAAAGCAGCAGAAAATTATAGTTTATTAAAACAATCTCCCATACTTGAATGTAATAGGATCTGTCAATAGGTGTTGGATAAAATTACTGTTAATTTCTGCAAAAAGTTTACTCAAACTTATTCAAAAATTATCACAACCGTCATATCAAAGAAATGATACGCCATTAATTATTGAATACTGTTTATTGATACGTTTGCGTAATAATTTTGTGGTATGTGTCAATAACTTGAAGTGTAAACATTTCTTTATTTCTATTTATACAAAACTAGCAGTATAGCCCGGCGTTGCACGGGTGTAATGAAAGCTTTAAAACTAATCCATGGTCCTGGAGCTCAGACTCTTTGGACGTTGGCACGAAAGACTAAAAAGTGAAACCGTAGACTGAAAGAAAAATGAATGGATGCAAGTCAAATTTTGATTTCCTGGTATCGATATCAAATTTTCTGCACTATTGTAAGAACTGCAACCTTGAAATTTCTGAATATCGTTTCTTATGTCTTTGTCTATGAGTGTATGAGATTTGATTAAAATCGGATCACTTCTTCTATAACCTGATTTTTTCGATTATCGATATTTATCGGGGGTACCTCGACACAAAACCTAGCTAAGAACACTCGCAGACGCTTATAGTACAACTGTGTAAATTTTCAAGAAAATCGGTTCAGCCGTTTCGGAGTCCATAGATAACGGATACACACACACACACACACACACACACACACAGACAAAGTTCCATTTATAAATAAGTTTAGATATAAATCCAGGTAAAGAGGACCTAAGTTTTTTACGATTTTGGGTTCCCTGGCATTTACTTTTTTATAAAAAGTGCTCAACCAACATCCAACACTGCCTGATAACGAGATAGAAATTTCCGTGTCGCAATGGACTTTTAATTCATAATTATATGGTTATTTTACACAATATATACATATATATAAAAATACGTTTCTATACTTCTGATGAGGTGAGGTAGTATTTACACTGTTCGGACTGTTGCCCTTATCTTTGAGATATTTACATTGTTTCGGCTGTTGTACGCTCCGTCCTTATTCAGTTTCCAGGATCTTTAAACTGAATACTTTATTTCGATCACTGGGGTATATAATTTTCATAACATGTGCAATGCCACTTTCAGATGCCATGTAGTTTTCTCCCTTTAACTCAGATCTACACTGCAATGGCCAGGTATTGAACTCTCAACATTTTGGGTCAAGTCACTTGAACTAACCAATGCTTATATTCATGGCCGAAACGTCGTAAGCATGTCAATAAATGTCGTGGACCCGGTTAAGAGTCCAGCAAGAAAATAACACAAAACAACAACCAAAATAGGGTATAACGATATATATATATTAAACACAACAAAATACAAATACGTGGAACTGTTAGTAGAACGAATAAATACGGGTTAGGAAGTAATACTAGAACTGGGACTCGCAATAGTCGTACGGTAGCAGTCTTGGTTATCTCTGCCTATCGCTCTCCTGTGATCTGCGGAGTGCTGATCTCCTGCGGATCTCTCACACTCCGACGTCTTGATCACCTCTCCACTTGTGGGGAAAAGTATATGTAGTTGTAAGAAGAGTTCAATCCGTTGTATTGGGTGATCCAACCATGACATTTAGATATGTGTATGTTTCTGTTTCCATAGATACCCGTATTTTAGATGTCGTGAACCCGGTTAAGAGTCCAGCAAGAAATAATACAACAACCAAAACAGGAAATAACGATATATATATATATATATATATATATATATATATATATATATTAAACACAGCAAAATACAAATACTTGGAACTCTGTTAGTAGAACGATAAATACGGGTTAGGGAGTAATACTAGAACTGGGACTCGCAATGGTCGTGCGGTAGCAGTCTTGGCTATCTCACTGTCTATCTCGATCTGCTGATCTCTCTCTGAGCTCTGCTCTGCTTATGCTCTTTTATGAGGAGAAGTATATGTAGTTGTAGGAAGGGTTCAATCCGTTGTAATGAGTGATGCTACCATCACAATAAATATGAGGAAATTAGATAATAAAAGAATTTATTTTCTTTAAAAAATTCTGTGTACAATGCGTATAACCGTATGTGTATAAAAAAATAATAGTCTGAAAACAAAACAGAAAAGGATGTGTTTACAAATGTTCCCAGCGTCCCGCACATTATTTTGAAAACTATTAAATTAAGCGGGAAACTTTTTCATTGAGCAATAGACAAAGATTATTTTCAATTTTCTTTCCATAACCCCTACAAATAGATTTTTTAAAATCATATCACCCCAAGCAAGGCTATAACGCTACTGATGCGCAGGGGGCTACGTAAGGGTAAAAAGAATGGAAAAGAGAAAGCCGGAAACCACATCCTAAACAGGGAACAAGGGATGAGCCTCTTCACCTGTTCAATAGACGTGGGTGGAGTGTGAAGCGGGCGATAGTTTAGTCTATCTACTCCAATTATCCAGATCACGAATACAAATTAATTTTCTATTTTTATTTTTATAAAAGTTATCAGAGGCGTTGGTTTACTATGTGAATCAAGTTGGCCCACAACTATGGAAGGTGAAACAAATAGCTTCATATGACATGATTTCTGAAAATATGGAAAATGAATTCGTTTCTGAAATTCATGATCTGAATGGCTTAATCAACATGAATAGATGATTAAAATCTATATTATAATTTTCAAATTGATTCTACAAGTCCACCACGCACACACATAGACAGGGTGCGGTGAATAAATTGTCGCCATTATATATTTTATTTTGCGCATGCGCGTGATCCTCTTTTTGAGTGTTTGGTTATCAGTCTAACAAGTGTTGGATGATTTATCCAGTCAACATCATAGTTTCTCTAGTGACGACGACATTATGCCTCCATTCATCTCCCCACAAGACCTCAGACTCAACATAGTGGCCGACATCAAGTGTCTTGGGGAGGTAGTGCTGCTTTGGCACTGCTGGAAGACCCTATGTTTGGCAATAGAACTCTGCACGAAGCCACATAAGCAAGAGAATGTCAGACAATTTTTGTGACTACACCACCCTTTACATCTCGCTACCTAACTCCACAGACTGCAACCTCTTAATTATTACGTGTGGGGCGCAGTTAAATGAGAGACCAGTAAAACTTCGTGTAACATCAAAGATGAACTGAAGGCAAGAATTATGGTAGCATTCACTAACTGTTGATGTTGACTGGATAAATCATCCAACAGGGCCTCTAAACGACTTCAGAATTTCCTGCAACTCTTCTGAACAGTCTTCTTGAAGAGTTGCAGGAAATTCTGAAGTCGTTTAGAGGCACTGATTGAAGCCAATTGGGATTTTATTGAATAAACTTACTCTATTGTTTCAAGCTATTTTTACGTAATTTTGGTAAATATATCTATTAAAATGAAATGTCAGCGTTATTTTCCTTTTTAAGTAATTTAGACAATTCATTTTTCATATTTGTCATTAAAAATGACAGATTATTCTCCAAATCCAATTGTGCAATACTTTTTTAATGACACCTGCAATTATACAGTTCTAAATTTAAGAATTATTTTGAAATATAAAGTGGCGTCAAAGTAAGGCAAAACAAAAGAAAGAATAGTCTTTACTTACTGATGTTAAGTACTTCCCCAAATACATTGGTGGTGTTAAAAGTTGTACAGTTCCACCGCCGGCTCCTGAACTGGTGCTGACATTCCTCAATGCCCATGGCTGCACCTTTGGTGATAACCTCCAGCAGTTTGGTCTCTGTGTTGCACAGATCCCTCTGCCGAGGCATGAGGAAATTTAAACTGGAGCAACGCCGAGCCTTGCCATCCTCCTCGTCTTCGGGTGGCAAGATACCCTGGTAGGAACCCGAAAGGCCCAGGTACCTGCAAACAGAAAATAGAGTTTTGGGTCACTGAATGCAGACAAGTTGGAAAGATCAGTTTAATGCTTTCATAGATCCGAAAAAATGTCTAAAAATCGAATCCTAAGAAATTAGAATTATAAAGAAATTATAATTTGTCACTGTCAATAATAAACACATTATTCTCACCATTTACAAATTGTTAGGCGTTCATCGACACGAAAAGTGAGACCGGCATGCCGAGTTCTAATTCGGCCAATGCAGTTGCCTTCACTTACATACAAATGCTCTTGGGAAAGGTATGAATCAGACTCTTTATACTCCCCCAACTATGGCTTAAATAGCAAGGTATACTGGGCTCTTCAGCCTTGAGTACCAATCAACCAGAATCCGAAAACCACATAAAAAGCAAGAAGAAACCCTCTTGATCTTACGCAAGAATACATAGCTATTCACAGATTAAAAAAAAAAAAAAAAATGAAATCAGTGGAGAGCCATGGTTGCCTATATTTTTTTTTTAACTACCTTCACTCTGTCGGCAATGTTATTTTCTTAAAAAGCAATATTTAGAAGTAAATAAAAACCTAAACATATGAAAATGAATTCATGCATTTTCTAAAGATATTGAATTGACAAAGATATTAAACATTATTCAGTCAGTTAATTGTTATATGTGATACACGCTTGGACGATCATGTCACTTTTGAGACATGAGTGACTGGGAAGAAGATTATCCCGCAATAGGTTGCCATTACTTTCTGTGGTAGACTGCTTGCCAGCCAAGGCTATAGAACCCAATCTGTCCTGTTATTTGACTCATAGCTAGATGGAGAAAAGATATATTATTACGTAGCAATTAGTGTGGGATCAATTTATTACTTCATAACAAGAGAAAACCGATCACTCACTTTATAACCAGTAGAAGCCCAAAACATGATTACAACTATTATGTTCAGTAAGTCAGTTAAGTGCCATACGTGATACACGCTTTGGGCGATCATGTCTCGAAAGAGTCATGATTGACTGGGCAGGAGGTTATCCCGCAGTAGGTTACCATTACTTTCTGTGGTAGACTGGTTGCCAGCTATAGAAATCAATCTCTCCTGTTCCGAGCCGATATCTATTGCACATAACGCACATCCACTCAAGTTAGTCAGTTAAGTGCCATACATGATACAGGCTTGGGCGATCATGGCTCGAAAGAGACATGATTGGGTAGAAGATTATTCCGCAGTTGGTTGCCATTACTTTCTGTGGTAGACTGGTTGCCGACCAAGGCTATAGAACCTAATCCACTCTGCTATTTATCTCATAGCTGGAGGGAGAAACGATAGATTAATATTTTCCCCAAGGATATCTTTGTGTAAGTAAATTCAATTGGAATTTGAACTCGGTTCTCCTATTTCTCGTTCCAATTCGATATCAACTGCACCCCGACGCAAATATTTACACTATTTTTTGGAATGCGTGACAAAATATCAGTTAATTACCAATTGAATCAAACTTTATATCAAATAGTATATAAGGATTTTCGTATATTTGGTTCTCATATTTTAATTTATTATGTGTTTATAAACAAAAAATTGTTTTCGCCTTTATATCTATAAAAGTGACGAGGGTGGATTTATTTGATAGATTCGACTTAGCGTCTGCATTTTGCTGTCTAGCTCGACGTGAGTTGAGCTCAGATGTAGATCAAAATTTTAGAACGCTAACGACACCTTGAAATTTTTCAGAAAGCCAAAATTAGGGGTAGGAAAATATATATATTATCACCCTAAAAAGTCAGGGATCAGTTTATGTATTGATTATAACATAGAACCGATCACCCCACTTTATATTATCTATATCTATATATATGTTGCCCCCCTCCCACCCTAATCCAATAGAGACATTCTACATTTTTATCTATATCTATAAAAGTGACGAGGGTGGATATTGTGTAAGTATTTGCTATGTAAATTCATCATATGCTTTTTATTCTTATTATTCCTTAAAGTACCCGAGTGAAACCGGGCTAAACTACTAGTTTCTTTATATAAATGAGATATTTCATTATTGCTAACTTTCAGAATTTTGTATGTATAAAATTTTTTTCTTGTAAATAAACAATGAAGAGTGTTTAAATATTTTTGTTGTAAGTTCTCAAAAACAAATAAAGCATAAATTTACATTACTTATACGGCTTTATTCCAATTTTAAACATTGTTAAAACAATCAAACATTGTCGAAGACTCAAGGTAGTTTAAAAAAAAAAAAAAAAAGAAGCGGTGTCATGAGAAATTAAACTGTCCTTTTGATATCCGTCAAATTGCGGTCACATTTAACCATGTTAAATTATTTTATTGGCGTCCGATAATTACCCCATAAAATCAGGCATGAACCCGTATTTTTTTTTTCACATGAATTTTAAACTCTCCAGAAAAAGATTTGTTTTTTTTTAATCATATCACTCCAAGCAAGGCGATAACGCCACTGATGCGCAGGGGGCTACGTAAGAGTTAAAAGATTGGAAAAGAGAAAACCGGAAACCGCATCCTAAACAGGAAACAAGGGATGAGCCTCTTCACCTGTTCAATAGACGTGGGTGGAGTGTGAACCGGGCGATAGTTTAGTTTATCTACTCCAATTGTCTGTGTATATCGCACTAACTCCTAGTCATAAACCTCGCTCTATATAGTAGTATATACGGTAAATCAAATTAATTCACCGGTAGATTATTTAAGTAAAATAAGGATTTGCCAACTGTATGCATTACGAATAGGTGAAAGGTAGTTTCGTAGAAATTGTAAATGCAAGTTTGACCCGTGATAAGAGGTATAATTTCTTTAATAAAATTTTCGATGATCTAGGCCGATAGACATTAATTTCACCGTTTGTAAATATATATATATATATTATCAACTGTACCCACTAAATATAACGTTAAAGGTTATAAGTTCATGTAAACAACAGATTGTACTTCACACGACTCGGGTACCTTAAATTTTACAAAAAGCTAAAATATAATCCCTACAGTCGAAATCATGTTTGACTTGACCAGTGTCGAAACTAAATTTGTATTAAAGAAATACTGTTGATCCATATTAATAATTAGTAACATGAATCTTACGTACAAATAAACAGTATTGTATTTATTCTTACAGAATTGACTGGGGAGGGTCGGGAACATAAATATATTCTTCATATTTTTAACGTGAAAAAGCTGACCTTTCTACAAAGTCACGAAATTTCTTCAACCTTACTCTTTTTGACAAGAAATTTACCAATTGCGCGTGTCTTTTAGAGTTGTCTCTGCTTGTTGACTCTTCGTAAACTGTGAAACGAACGTTTATCGCCAAAGCGCTGACACACACCAGACGCCATTTTGTGTGACGTAATTCTCTTTAATCTCTTAAACTAATAAAAACCAGATCCCTGAGCAGTAAAGAAAAAAGAAGTTGCTCGACAAACAAGGTCAAGATTTCTTCAGGACTTAGACACTTCCACACCCAAAGCATCTTTTTTTTTTTTGTTTTTACTTTTCTTTTCGTGGTGTAAGTAAATATATTACGGTGATAATAAGACCGCTAAGAGATTTTTTTTTTTTTGCTACACAGGTAAAAGAAAAAAAATAACATAGGATTAATGTTTGCAAAGCAAATAACATCGCTTCTTAAAGTCAAAGCAAAATAATAACTGAAATTTCTTTCCTGTCGCAAAATGCATTCCTAATCTGTATTCTACAAGGGTCTCTTTTTGGGGATAGTGATTTTATACATTTTTCAGCCTTCGCGTGTAGTCGATATGGGAAAACATATCAACCTATAGACCTTAACTACTTGAAATTCTGCAACAGATGTGGACAATTCCCACCACCAAATGTTCATTCCTGAAGCCAAGACGTAATATATGAGAATCATAAAAATATTTTCGGTAAAGAGTATTTTCTGCCTCACTGACAAATGGATGTTAACATTTTAAAGGAAAAAAAAATAAAAACGAAAACAAAAAATATAACAAGTGAGGACGAGGCTGCTCTCGTCGTCATCACAGTGGCATTAGTGTATCAAAAGCACTTCAATTTACCTAGGAATAAAACATTAAAGATTATTTTGTGTACATACCAACCTACAATCTATTATTATTTTTTTTTTTTCAATTGGAGTAGATAGACTAAACTGTCGCCCGGTTCAAACTCCTCCCACGTCTATTGAACAGGTGAAGAGGCTCATCCTTTGTTCCCTGTTTAGGATGTGGTTTCCGGCTTTCTCTTTTCCAATCTTTTCACTCTTACGTAGCCCCCTGCGCATCATTGCCGTTACCGCCTTGCTTGGGGGTGATATGATTAAAAAAAAAAATACAAATAGACCATCCGCCCGTTCATTGAATACTGCTGCCATATCTGGTTGGGTGCACCTGCTATCCACCTAGAGGTCCTTGAAAAAATCCAACGGAGAATCTGTAATGGGATCGATCCCGACTTGGCATCTCGGATACAGTTGCTTTCTCACCGGCGCAGTGTGGCTTCCCTGTGTCTCTTCTACAAATTCTTTCATGGCTTCTGCTCAGATGAACTTAGCTCACAGGTACCCACCATACACGAATTTACTCGAGCAACAAGATTAACAGCTAGGTCCCACCTTTTACTATGAAACCAATAAATTGTAAACGCGATTTCTACTCCAACAGCTTCTTCTCTCGCACTTCCCGCATGTGGAATTTACTTCCGTTTACTTGCTTTCCCGACAGCTACAATCTTCAAGAATTTAAATGTAAAGTCAATAGTCATCTCCTATGTCACTAACTTGAATCCTCTCTCTCATACTCCTTTCTCGGTCCACTCCACTCTCATCAGTATTCTTATCCTTCTTCTACCCTCTTCCTGAAACCCCCTGTAACCTGTCATTCTTTCTCATAATTTACCTCCGATGTACAAAAGTGGCAGTAAAATGCCTTGATTGGGTCGACCCGATTTCCAAAAAAGAAAAAAAAAAAAAAAAAAAAAAAAAAAAAATTTAAAAATAGTATTTTTAATGTGTTCCTTCGGGACGGAAGCGTTCGTGCTTGGCCAGCAGATTCCTTTTCTTTTTCTGAGAATTGCCATATATTCTTGGGACAGTTAAGGGGTTTCCGCTGCCTTTCTCATTGTTTGAAATTATTTCCACTAGACCACTTCTCAAAGTATCTGATGTGGCGAACCAGTAGTTTTTTTTTTCAATGTGCCAGAAATCGGCAAGCAAAGCAAGCCAATCCAGCTGAGTAAGAGGGGGGGGGGGCTGTGAACCTCGGAATTTCTTTTTTTGAGATTCGGATAGCCGAGTTCGAATTCCAGCTGAATTCATTGCCTTCACTTACGCGCAAATACCCTTGGGAAAGGTATTAATCCGTCTATTCCTTCCAGTTATGGGTTAAATAACAGGACAGATTGGGTTCTATAGCCTTGGTCGGCAACCAGTCTACCGCAGAAAGCAATGGCAACCTACTGCGGAATAATCTTCTGTCCAGTCAGTCATGTCTCTGTCGAGACATGATCGCCCAAGCGTGTATGACGTATGGCACTTAACTGACTGACTGACTATTTCAGAGACATTTTGAGACTATCTGTTATAAACATGAGGACATGATATCTTGTTCATTCTTAGGGCAGTTATCATTGACGTAACAAGTCTTCCCAGGGTGCCATTGACCGGTAACATTTGTGCTATATTAGTTATGACCACTCGTTTCGAGGGTATATATTTTTAAAAATCCAGAAAAAATATTTAAAGTTTTAATATTTAATACTTTGTAAGCAATTTGAATTTAATAAAAGACATTAATTTTCTAAAAAATAAACAGTAAAACAAAATAGTAATTTTAATTAAATTAAGACGTATTTAAAATATATATGTATATATCATGGATATATGAACGGAACAAAGTCTGATGCGTATTCAGTTCACTGTTTTGCTGTTCATTATATCGCATTCGTTAGTTGGATAGCAATAACTTTTAACATGAGTGAGTAAATGAACAATGTAGCCATAATAATATAAAACTAAAATGAAAATGAAAAAAACAACGAAAATCCAGAAAAAATATTTAAAGTTAATATTAATACTTCGTAAGTAATTTGAATTTAATAAACTCCACTTTCAGCTTAACACATCCGGCCAGTCATAACTAACCGAAAACAAAGCAGACTTACGGCCCGACAACCTTCACCTTCAACAATTTGTTTTGATTTGTGGATATATGAATGGAACAAAGTCTGATGCGTATTCAGTTCACTGTTTTGCTGTTCATTATATCTCATTCGTTAGTTGGATAGCAATAACTTTTAACATGAGTGAGTAAATGAACAATGTAGCCATAATAATATAAAACTAAAATGAAAATGTAAAAAAGAAAAAAAAAAAAAGAAAATAAACGAAAATGAGTCAAATGTCCTGGCAATCTCTCGTGGCATAGAGTATTACTATTGTATTATTTCTTTCTTTTCTGGAAAATCTCCGCGTACCGGCAAACGATGGCTCGCGTACCGGCGACGGTACGCGTACCACACTTTGAGTAGCACTGCACTAGACTATTTACTGCCCAGTCAATCCAAACCTTTTAGTCCTTAGCTCCAGGGCTTGGAGGGGAGATTTACATCTTCCCAAAAACCATTAATGTATAAGTGAACAAGCCTGGGATTTGAATTCGATTCCCTAATTTCACGCTGATATCCAATCCACTTCTCGCGCATCCAATATTATTATTATTAAAATATATTAAAAAAACTTGATATATATATATATATAAAAATTATTATTTCATGAACATGGGAGACGATTAATTACGATATTAGATAAAGAAAGATATTTTTATTTATATTACTTATTTATGTGAGGATGCTCGTTGTGGACATTGGCTCGGAAGGAGAAATCGGACAGCCGAGTTCAAATTCTAGTAGAATACGCTACATTCCCTTACACGAGAATACCCTTGGGAAAGGAATTTAATCCAATTCTTCTCCTCCTGTTTATGGGTTAAATAGCACGACTGATTTGTTTCTATAGCCTTGGTTAGTCACCAGTCTACCATAAAAAGCAATGGCAACCTACCGCGGGAAAATCTGTTCAGTCAGTCATGTCTCTCTTTCGAGACATGATAACCCAATAACAACTAAATTCTATCGAACACTTGATTCTATTGATACTTTATATTTCGGCATAAATTTTCGATACCTAATTTTAAAATTTTAGATTTAATTAAAAGCTTAATGATTAAATTTATTATTTCCATTAAGTAAAAAAATTCTGGTGTATTACAGAAAGAAATTATATTGATTGGAATATCACATTTAATTTTGATTTCTTAAATTTCATAAAAGTGTCCACTTAATTTTAAGAAATATGTAAACAAACAAAAATTCATTGATTTTAAAAATATTTCAAATGGACTCGTAAATTTCATTTCGACTTATTATAAAACCTCCAGGGAACACCCTAATACAGAATTTTACACAATTTTAAACTATTATAAATTATTATAATTAAGATGTAAAAAAAAAAACTGAAAAAAATTCTTGTAAAAATTTATTATTCATCAAAAGAGTTTTATTTTGTCAGACAATAATGTCCTTAATATTACTCATTTACAAAAGCAATTATTTCTAATTATTAACGTCATAGTTTTAATTTCTAATTAAGTAACGTCATAGTTTTATTGGATTTATTATTTTTCAATTCAGAGCAGATTTTCATTTCAGTCAGTTAAGTGCCATACGTGATACACGCTTGGGCGATCATGTCTCGAAAGAGACATGACTGACTGGGCAGAAGATTATCCCGCAGTAGGTTACCATTGCTTTCTGTGGGAGACTGGTTGCCTCCCAAGGCTATAGAACCCAATCTGTCCTGTTATTTAATTTAACCCATAACTGGAAGGAATAGACGGATTAATACCTTTCCCAAGGGTATTTGCGCGTAAGTGAAGGCAATGAATTCAGCTGGAATTCGAACTCGGCTCCCCGAGTTCTCGTTCCGAGCCGATATCTAATGCACCACAACGCACATAGCACTAATTTAAATAAATAAAAAAAAAAAAAAAAAGTAGGTGATTTACAATCTCCAAAGACTCCTGTTTTAAGAAAAACAAATTGTCATGGAACAGGAAGGTTATTAGCGAAATTTTATAAAATTAATTAGGCGGGGGGTAACACATTAAAAAAAAGATATTACCAATATTTTCTAAAACAAAACATTTAAGAAATTCATTCATTTGTGAATAAGTCCTGAAAATTTCATTAAAATCGGACAAGAGGCTCATCCCTTGTTCCCTGTTTAGGCTGTGGTTTCCGGCTTTCTCTTTTCCAATCTTTTCACTATTACGGGGCTACCTGCACATTAGTGGCGTTACCGCCTTGCTCGGGGTGAAACGATTAAAAAAACAAATTGATTTTTACAAGAATTTCCAAATAAATAAATAAATGTTTTCAACGGAAATCAAGCGCAAAAAATAAATAAATAATAAAATAATAATAATAAATGTTAAAATTTAGAAAAGGCGATGATTTTAACCAAAATTTCGAACGTGTTAGAAAGGATTAAAAAATTTCAAAAAATAATTAAAAAATACATTGGTCTTTCATCTTAATAATAACGAACATTTTGACAGTAAAATTTTATTTTCGTTAAGTTTGTAGCCTTTTTCGTTACGCTATGCCGTTTTTCCCGCGAAATAGTGAAGATGCCTAATTTTAAATAAAAAGAGAAACCGCAAGTGTTCTTTTATAAACTCTATTGTATTTTTTTTATAGTTTTTATTATGCTTCACGTGTTTCCGGTCTCACTCCCTTCATCAGGCGGAGAGTGGTTGTCAATCATTGTCTTGTTTGTGTGTGTGTTAGTAGTTCACATCTTATACTTGTAAGAGAATCTCTTTCCGCCTGAAGGGGTAATAAAATAATTTAGGATGGGTCGAATATCGGGCGGAGGAAGGGTTTTTTTTTTTAATTTACATATAAACACACACATTTCCTATGTCGTGTGTGTGTGTGTGTGTGTCAATGCGTTCGTTCTTGCTAGTATGTGTACATACTTATGTGTGAGCGACACGGTCCGACGAGTCTATCTGGATGTCGTGTATGCGTAGAGGGGTTATGATCCATTAAGTGCTGGTTTAAATTTGTTTATAAAATTTTTTCTTGTATTTGTAGGTAAGAATAATTGTCTGTCTGATTTAATGGCATAATTTTACATTTGCCTTGATTGAATTTGAAGATATGTTGTCATACAAAGAGTTTTCTGTTGTCTGATAATTTGATGTTGCTTTTGTGTAGAGAAACTTGTTTAGTGTTTTTTTTTTGTTGTTGTTACATTTTGTATTCCCCTGTATCGTGTGTTGGTTAAATTTGAATGCGGTTCATATGTGTCTCAAGTTTTTTTCGTTGGTGTTTGCTATTAGTTATTTTGGTCGTTTTACTATGTTTTTTTTTTTTCAATCATATCACCCCAAGCAAGGCGGTGACGCCACTGATGCGCATGGGGCTACTTAAGAGTAGAATGATTGGAAAAGAGAAAGCCGGGAACCACATCCTAAACAGGGAACAAGGGATGACCCTCTTCACCTGTTCAATAGACGTGGGTGGAGTGTGAACCGGGCGATAGTTAAGTCTATCTACTCTAATTGAGAACAAGAAAAAAAAAATGAAAGAAAATTGGGGGGGAAAAAAAAAGAAAAAGAAATGCCGGGAACCACATCCTAAACAAGAAACAAGGGATGAGCTTCTTCACTTGTTCAATAGACGTGCGTGGAGTGTGAACCGGGCGATAGTTAAGTCTATCTACTCCAATTGAGAACAAAAAAAAAAAAGAGAAAAGAAAAGAAAAAAGTGAAAGATTGGGGGTGGGGGGAGAAAAGAAAACCGGGAACCACGTCCTAAACAGGAAACAAGGGATGAGCCTCTTCACTTTTTCATTTTATCATTTTTGTTAAGTAGGTCAATTTTTTAAAAATATCTGTAAACTAGCAGTATAGCCCGGCGTTGCTCGGGTGTAATGAAAGCTTTAAAACTAATCTATGGTCCTGGAGCTCAGACTCTTTGGACGTTGGCACGAATGACTAAAAAGCAATAGTTTTTCTAGTTAAAGCGAAACCGTAGACTGAAAGAAAAATGAATGGATGTAAATCAAATTTTGATTTCCTGGTATTTATATATATATTATAGATTTTCTGCACTAAACTGCAACCTTGAAACTTCTGAATATCGTTTATTATGTCTTTGTCTATGAATGTATCAAATTTGATTAAAATCGGACCACTCCTTCTATAACCGGATTTTTTCGATTATCGATTGTCGATATTTATCGGGGGTAACACAAAACCTAGCTAAGAACACTCGCAGGCTCTTATAGTACAACTGTGTAAATTTTCAAGAAAATTAGTTCAGTCGTTTCGGAGTCTATAGGTAACGGACACACACACACACACACACACACACATAGACAGTTCCATTTATAAATAAGTTTAGATAATTCCGTGTTTATATGTTGAGACATATGCTCGAGTCTGCTCGATGTTGCCTTTCTGGGGTTTCGTAGTTCTTCTATTAGTATTTTTTCTATCAGTTCAAAATCTTTGTTTATAAGTGTTGTGGGGCACCCTGTTTTTTTTTTTTGTTTTGTTTTTTGTTTTTTTAGAGTTTCATGTAGTTCTTCTAGGCCGGTTTTTCAAAGGTCTGTCTGTCACTATAGTACAATCCCTACGTGCTAGGGTGTAGGGGATGGATTTTTGGCAGCTTTTTGGGTTACTATTATATATTATATTTTAAGTACCTCCACTAAATCACTGAAAAAATAAAAAAATAAAAAAAACAACATAGTATGAAGAAAAAAGGTATCAGAATTAATAAAAACGAACCTTTTCCATCAAAATGTTATTAAGAGGAAACCTCAAATTATCTTTGCAATTATTTTTTAATTCTTTTTAATCCTTTGTAACACATTCAAAATTTTGGTAGAAATCTTGTTCTTATTTTCGTTAGTAGGTAGCCAAATCGTTACGAGAGTTTACAATGGAAAACGTAATATTACATAATTCAATGTTTGTCACCGGAGAAAACCATTTTGGAAATTCTTGCAAAAATCAAATAAGAGTCGGATTTTAATTAAGCTTTCAGGACTTATTCACAAATGAATGAGATTATTTTTAAATCATTATTTTTTTAAATCTTCGTAAAAATATATTTTTTACAACTGTTACCCCCACCTACTCGTAAATTCATGAAATTTCAAGAAATTAATTTCTGTTGGTAAAATTGGTTTTATTAGTCATAGTGGAATGTAAATAATGTATTTTTTTTAAAGCATTTAGCCCCTTTTACCGAAAATCTGCTTTGAATAGTAAAATAAAAATGCAATCAAACTATGACATTTAATTAGATAAGCTTTTAATTGTTTTAATAAATAATATAAAACAAGGATATTACAGCCTGATGAAGAAAAATCAATTCAGGATGAACTTTTTATATTAATTTATAAATTTTCAAAATTATTTTAAAATATATTTTAAAAGATGTGTAAACCTTAGGTTGACACGTTATGAAGTGAAGACAATATTTACTATTCTGAAATTAAAAGGTTTAATACAAATCATCTAGCAATCGTATTTTTAAAATACTTTTTAATTTTTTTTTTTTTTTTTGTGTGTGTGTATTTGAAGTTTTTTTTAGTATGGAAGTTTCTGTGTTTTAATTTAAAGGTCATGTGTTTAACAGTTTCTTCTCATTTACAGAAAGAAAATTGTACATTTATGTCACTTGTGATCACCATACACTGATCTCTCATCTGTCGAGCTGTCATCACATTTCAAATATGGGGGAAAGTCATAAAGTTCAACTGTTTAAGAAATAGTTTTATTCTAAATTTCATGCTATGAATAATTAATACTTGTTTAAATCAGATTAATTTAATATTAAATTTGCTAATTTTTAAAAAAATAATGTCATAGATGTATAGTTCATTTTTGCAAGATTTTTAAGACCATCCATTAACTTTTGTATACCAATGTGTCGATCGCTCAAAAATGGCAGAAAAAAAAAAATGAAAGAAAAAAAAAATTATATTTTAGATTCCGATCACTGTAATTTCTGTTTGAAATGACACCAGAGTATTTTGCTTACTGAAAATATTAGATTTAATCATTTAGCTTTCAATTAAAACAAAAGTTTCAATAACTTTTTATCGAAAATAAGTGGAGGTGCCTAAAACATCATATTATTTATTCAAACAATTAAAAGCTTATCTAATTAAGGGGGGTGTGCGTTGTGGTCCAGTGAATATCATCTCGGAACGAGAAATCGGGGAGCCGAGTTCGAATTCCAGTTGAATTCATTGCATTCACTTACGCGCAAATACCCTTGGGAAAGGTATTAATCCGTTTCTTCCCTCCAGTTATGGGTTAAATAACAGGACAGATTGGGTTCTATAGCCTTGTTCGGCAACCAGTCTACCGCAGAAAGCAATGGCAACGTACTGCGGGATAATATTCTGCCCAGTCAGTCATGTCTCTTTCGAGACATGATCGCCCAAGCGTGTTTCACGTATGGCACTTAACTAACTGACTGACCTAAAACATTGGTATGTGTGCGCGCGTATATATGAGGAAGTACATTTAAATGTATAAATGTGCATAGGTACACAAGAAATAATATGTATACAAGTATGAATAAAAATTCTGTGTATATACAAGTGTGCAGGTGTATGTATATATTTCGAAGGAGAATAGGGATAACAATTGCGGATTTAAAATCCTACAATTACCAAACGGCTCTAACAGAGATATATGGATAAAACGAATACACAGGCTGATAGACACTTTCTAAGTGTGTGTGTGTATATATATATATATTAAGTATACCAACAACTATACCAATAGTAAAACTAGTATTAATTAAGCTATAATTTAAATCGTCTTGTACAACCCACCGAGAATGAACTCGGAGGGGGAAAAAAGGGGAAGCAAAAAAAGAAACAAACGAAGTACAGGAACAAAAAGTCAAGCACTCGTAAGAAAAAAAAAAACCAAGATGAAAACCCTAACACTAAAGCGCTCAATACCAAAGTAGAGCAAACGAAGACAAATCTAAGCAAATTTTCTTTTGGGATGGAATAAAATTGTATCCCACCTTTCTCGTGTTTTGGTGTCTTCTTCGTTTAAATTTGAGTTCCTATATATTTGCTATTTTAAATCTTTGGTATCAGCCTATTTCCCTGACGAGCCGTTCGGCGAACCCGTGGTCGGATGTTGGCTCTTGCTTCGATTTCTGTCTTTATATATATATATATATATATATATATATATATATATACACACACACACACACACACTACCAGCTATAATTTTAGGCCACCAAAGTTTTAAAAAAATGATGTATTTCATACTATTTTTAATATTTATTGCTAAGTGGATAATTCGAAATGAAAATAGAATGGTTCTTTTGTTAATACTGCACAACATGATGTGCATCAAATGAACTGTTCTGGTGTACAGTTTTTTGTGCGATATTCCCCATGCTAGTCTCTTATTGGCTGGCCGAAGCAAACGCTTCCAGGCTGCCTTGTAAAATTTTGCAAAGTAACAATAACAAAAGAACAATTCTATTTTCATTTAGAATTATCCACTTAGCAATAAATATTAAAAATGGTATGAAATAAATAATTAAAAAAAAACTGGGGTTGCATAATAATTATGACCGGTAATGTGTGCATATATAAGCTAATGTAATTTGATTTGTGATTCAAATGCATTTTCTTTACACAGTTTTGTTCTTTCATTTTAACCTGAGGAAGCCGAAAAGAGCATATGCTCTCCTGCGAAACGCATATTTAAAATTTTTACAGTTTCATATTCACTTTTGTTTAGGATACATTACACTCACAGATTTAAATATACTTTTTGATGAAGGAATTACAATGGCACTTGAAAAATTTATGCTGGAATATATCTCGACAGAATCCAATGTCGGCACCTAAATGACTCGTGTAAGGACTGTTTTTTTTTTTTTCGTTTTTCAATTTTTTTTTATTTTTTTTTTATTTTTTTTTTGCGGAAAAAACATCTTTTGTTTGTTTGACTTCAGCGGTTATTTGACTTTGCCTAAAGGCTTCTGTCAATGTGTAGAGTAGCAATCGTCACATTTAAGAATTACTGTTTCTTGATTTATGTTATTTAATTTTGTTCTTTGCGGTGATGCCCGAATGAAACTATTTTTGCTCTTTCGAATACAAATCTTTGTGTTTATACTTGTGAACGCTGTAATATTATATATATATATATATATATATATAAGAAGCAAAGAAACAGATATTGGGGTTCTTGTGAGTCGGTCGGTTATGTTAGGAACTCGAGGACAAAATGTAAATACGAAAGGCTTGAAAAAACACTCGGTCTTCCCAACCGAGTCTTAAATCTACAAATACTCAAGTCTTGTCTTTTAAATTTATAGTTCTTTCCTTAGATGAGTACAGTCGGCTGCCAAATAAGAGAATCGGGTCGTAATAAACCAGAGTAGAGTGTTGAATAAAATGGGAAAGATGTAATAAACAGAGTGAGGAGATAAGAAAATCTAATTATCGGGGAGAGGCGAGTCAAATTGAGCGGTTGCGAAATGGTTAAAAATTCTTTAAAACCATGAAAAAAATCTCACAAAAATAAATAAATAAATAAATAAATAGAAATAGATCTCCAATGTCTCAATAAAATATTTCATGAATCTTATCCATATATGTGTGCGGTTAGGACGTTCGCTTTCTGACCATGAAACCTGGGTTCGAATCTCATCATGGTCGATTTGTCAGGAAGGTGACTTCTTGTTGTTATCGGTCTGGAGAAGGTGATCCTAGCGTGCGGCTCCTTTGCAAAGTGCCTGAAAACCATACCACGGATTGACCAAAGTCTTGTGAGTGAAATTGGGAAGACGGCTCCCTTTGAGGAGTAGTCGATGGTTGCGCTAGCTCGAAGTCGTAAGTCATCGTGACCGAGGGTTTGAGCGTCCTGGCCTTGTTCAAACTGTTGTTCACGCTAGATAAAGCGCTCTCTCCCAGAAATTGTAATAAGGTCCGCTCACCAAAGTTGCAGTATAAACCACAGGTGGGCTCTGTGGGTGTTGAAGAAACAAGTGTGCCTGAGCAAGCGTCTGCAATGGGAATTGGCTAGTCCACCTGGTAGACCTGTATCCTTGAATACGAGTGGCGAGTCATTTTATATGTATATAAAGTTAACCATCCGGATTTAATAATTAGACAACTTCATATCTTGGTTTAATTGACTTCTACTAAGCTAGGCTGCTGAAACTATGAAACCCCATTAGTAAATGGTTCTCAAATTTATTATTTTAAATAGGAGATTGGTGGAGTATTTGAAATTTAGACAAAGTAGATTAGGCCAAAATAGTTACGGTTTTAAGGACACTCAGCAGTAATGGGTTGTTGTTGTTATTATTATTTCTTTAAATTTCAAAAAGAAATCCGTCATGTACTTTTTTCTTATTTTTAGTATTATGTTTTCGCACGTCAATTTTTACCATGTCGTTATATATATCTCCAAATGAATAAGAACGAATAAAATAATGGCAACGTTCCAAATATTAATTTAAAACTGTGGTCAATATAAAGTACAGTAATGAATATTTATTATTATGTTAAAGCATGTACAAACTACTACAAAATTGTACATTTTGTTTCGACATTGAAAAAGCAATTTTATAGTATTTTGTACATGTTCTAACGTATTAATATAAGGAGAGAGAGGGAGAGAGAATATAAAGTGTATATTGATTGTTGTTGTTGTTATTATATATGCTATGATACTTTAAGTGTCCATAATGGTATTTGCGACGCTACACGTGTTTCGAGTCTAAAGTTGACTCTTCAGCGAATAAACTTGTGGCTTTACGTATCGAGTTCATTTTGTTTCTGATGGCCAAGTTGTTGTTTATAAATAATTAGATAAAAAAATAAATCAAATCAATAAAATAAAACAAAATAAATCAAATGTTGGCAGCTTAAATTGTCTGTGGTTTCTCACATCAGCACGAGTATAAATGGATAAACAGATAAATAAACAAATAAATAAATGAAGTGCTTACCCCAATTTGAAATGATTTTGGTTTGGGGTTCCACTCATTAGTACGTTAAAATTATCTTCTAGGCGCCTTCCTTATCTATAAGTCTCTCCGTAATAGTCTTCTACGGTCAACTGGTTGTTTTTATTGCTTTGACGATATTTTGATATGTGTGTATGTATGTAAGTGTGTACGTATACTTAAAATAATTAAAACTTACATAAGAAAATGATAAATAAAATATAAAAATACAATCTTAAAAATATCTTAAATAATGATAAATAATATATATATATATATATATATATATATATATATATATATATAAATTTAATGCTAATACTACTACTACTAATAATAATATTAAAAAGAATCTTAAATATTTAAGATTCTTTTTGGGTTTTAATTATTTTAACTGTATTTATAATATAACACCACTAGTGATTATATTTTAATTTGTATTAAAAAGTATGATTTACATTTTTTTTTTAACCGTAAATATATCCCATTATCTTTAAAACTAAATTTTAATGTTAAATTTCCATGTCATGTTTTTCTAAGAAAGCAGATATTGCAATAGACGCTGGTGTCGATCTAAGACGTTACCTTTAACTTCCGTTCTCTTTATACTGTTCGTTCTTCTCTTTCTTTTCTTTCCGTTTATCAGTTTTCTATATTTTTCTTTTTGGTTTTTTTTTTTTGAATGAGCGAGGAAATGTATTTGTAGATTACAGTTACAAATGTCTATTCTCAATATGGGCACGTAAGTGTCTGTGTGTAATTATTTTCTGGATTATTTTGAATATTAACTGTTGTATCATTTGGGTCTGACGAGTAACAAGGTTTGCTGCGAAATACGTATTACCCACGAAATTGTAGAATATGTAAAACATTTTCTAGTCTATATTACTCTGTTAAATTAAATAAGTAAATTTAATATTGAGTTCTTTCCAGTTCATCTCTATCGGAATTTACCTGACTTATATACCAAGTATTCTACGTTATATATATAAGCGATGTGGGGCAGGTTAATAAATTATTAAATCAGTTAATCAATACTCATTTTGTCTGACGCTTTAGGCACTCAAGCTTCGCCACTTTTATCAGTAAGGAACCTGATGTCGTTCCAGCTCTTGTTGACACATCAAAAGCTTTTCGGATGGCTCGTTGCCATTTGGTTTACGGCCGACTTCGCTTCTGCTTTTACATTAGGAATTTACCATAGTATTTCAAATGTAATCTTTATTAGTGGGGGCCTCGTTACATTTCGTGATAATATGAAAAATGTTATGTAACAAATATGATGAAAATCAGAAATTCCTTGACTGGTGAATTAAAAAGGCTACTTGACTGATCAAGACAATTGCTAAATATTAAGGAAAAGCATTTTGTGTGTTGTACGTACACCCCACGGTACTAACGAATGATTAAAGAAGTCTATATTTTATAATAATCTTAGTAAGCCTATTATGTCCGTTGTGGTACAGTGGATATCGGCTCGGAACGAGAAATCAGAGAGCCAAGTTCGAATTCCAGTCGAATTCCTTGCATTCACTTACGCACAAATACCTTTGAGAAAAGTAAGAATCTACGTCTTTTCCTTACAGCTATGGGTTAAATAGGACAGATTGGGTTCTATAGCCTTGGTTGACAACCTGCCTACCGCAGTAAGTAATGGCAACCTACTGCAGGAAAATTTTCTGCCCAGTCAGTCATGTCTCGAAAGAAACGTGATCGCCCAAGCTTGTATCACGTATGGCACTTAACTAAAAGACTGAAGCCCATCATGAGGAAAATTATTCAAACTTTGTACTTCTCAGTCAGCTGGTTAATAAATTTCTTTTTTGTATGTTTAAACATTTGTTATTATACCTCTAACGTCTCTGTCTAAAAATTTTAGGTGGACCTGAAGGAGACTACCACCATATTTAAATTTGTTGTCTTATCGATTACTGCATAAAGTTTCCGATTATCAAAAAAAAAAAAAAAAATAGGAAAAATTTCAGTATTTAAAAATTTTAGGGGGCGGGGCCTCAGTTTCTCATACAACGTAATAGTAAATCGATTCTCCATTTTGGAACTACTTGCGTTGGGGTCGCTATTTTTTTGTGGTGGGGGGCGAGTTGTTGCTCTTGTTCGCCTTTTTCAAGTTTTCTTCAGTTCTTACGATGGCATCTTCCTCGGAAACTCCAAGAATGGCTTTATTCAAAAATTTCGCAAAGGATTCAGTTGTTGAATATGCGCAAGCAAAAAAGTTAATTACACAGGATCGATTTACTATAAGGTTGTATGAAAAACTGAACGCCCCTCCCCCTAAATTTGTTTAAATGTTGAAATTTTTCCAAATTTTCTTTGTAAATCGGAAAGTTTAGGGTTTAATCAATAAGATTGCACGGAAAAAAAGTAATAAAATAAAATTGATAATCAACAAATTTACAGGAGGTGGTAATGTCGTACCGGCGAGTGGTTTCAAAATGGAGGATCGATTTACTATAACGTTTTATGAAAAACTGAGCTTCCCTAAAATTGTTTAAATACTGAAATTTTTCCAACATTTTTTTTTTTTTTGTCAATCGGGGAGTTTAGGGTGTATTCGATAAAATTGCACTGAAACAAAGAAAAAAAAATAATTGAAAACAACAAATTTAAAAGGTGATGTTAGTCTCCTTCAGGTCCGCCAAATGTTAGTTACTAATCGATTTATTTTAACCAAGATGAGAAGAGAGGTGAACACTTTCCGGTTTTTTGAATGTGAATATATTTATCTCTTGTTCCCAATTTAGGATTCAGTTTCTGGTTCCTTCTCAAACACTTTCATTCTCTTTCAGTAGATCCGTACGTCGTAGTAGTATGTTAGGATGAACTGATTAAAAAAAAAAAAAAAAAAAAAAAAAAAAAAATGAAACAAAATTCTTATCATCATCTTTCTCCTTAACGAGCGGATGCCAGTTCTGCAGAACTCAGAGACTGTAAGATAAATCAGAACATTTCATCTTATTTGTCTATTGTTAATGCTTTAGTTTTAATTATTATTGAGCGCTTCACTTACAAAAGACCATTTGCCTTAAAAGCGTTATCTTCCAGAAATACATTGTATTGCGAAAAAAAAGTCGACCAATCATTATTATCATATATATATATATATATATATATATATATATAGATAGATAGATATTTAATAAACTTATATTTGAGCGATCAGGCAGCTAAGTACCATACCTGATACAAGCTTGGGCGATCATGTCTCTTTCGAGACATGACTGACTGGGCAGAAGATTATCCCGCAGTACGTTGCCATTGCTTTCTGTGGTAGACTGGTTTCCATCCAAGGCTATAAAACCCAATCTGTCCTGTTATTTAACCCATAACTGGAGGAAAGAGACTGATTAATACCTTTCACAAGGGTATTTGTGCGTATGTAAATGCAAGGAATTCTAACTCGGTTCCCTGGTTTCCAGGTTCAAGTCGATATCCACTGCTCCACAACGCACATCCCAGCGATACATTTGAGCGATACGTGAAGAAATTAAAGAAATTAAAACCGAAAGATTGTACTATTCCAATCTTCGTAATTTTAGAGCCTTTTGCCTTGGGGAGGGGGAAACAGTGTTCTATGTTCTGCGAACACCTGCCACGAGTGCTTTTGGGAATACGCAACTAGAGAGAAAGAGAGGGACACACACACACACACACACACACACACACACACACACGAGTAGCGTATTTTGGGTCGGTAGTGCCCAAACCACTTAAGCGCCCCTCATGTCTTTCGTTAAGAAGAGCCACTTCACCGACAATAAAAACAGACAACAGAAGGAAGAGGTGCACCACTCATAATTGAAGGCGCTGACAGCCAAGGGTAAACACCCGGTCAGAGAAGTGACGGATATACCCGGGGTGGACTGTAAATCCGTGAGCAACATAAGGCGAAACAAACAGAACAGTAGATAGGTAAACAAAACAATTAAACCTGTGGAAACCTGAGCTCAAAGTGAAGTGGGAATGAAAGCTAACAAGTGATATCCGATCTCTACTCTCGGACGAACTGCAAGTCCCCGGTTAACGATGTTGAAGTATTTCGATTGTGAATATGACTTCCTGAGGAAAAAGGAACGTTCACCCCACTCCTTGCTTAAGAATTTATTCTTCTTGAAAATTTTGAGTAGGGTGGGTAGTAAATCAGATCTTGAAATTTAAAGATTCCCGATTCTCCGTTACTTCTAAGACTTCCAATTCCATCTCCAAGATTCCATGTTATATATTCAATATTCTCGATTCCAAGTTATTTCTAAGGATTTCTAATTCTACGTTATATTTAATGTTTCTGATTCCACATTATTTCCAAAATTCCTGATTTCAAGATTCGAGATTCCACGTTAAATAGAAGATTCCTGATTCTATATTTATTAAATCTTTTATTCGACTCTAAATATTTTTTCTTTTTATTTATTTTCTGGAAAGAGACTGACAGAGTTATATCACATAATAGATTTATAAGTTTTGGCCAAGATTTAATGTTTCTAAAAAATAAACAAGTCAAATTCTTATATTAAAAGTAATTATTTTTAGACCAATGATAGCCAAGTTTAGTAGTATTCTCAATTTGGGGCCAAGAAAACTAATTTAGTTTCCTGTCTAGGAAGAAGCCCCGTGGATATGTTCCTTCAGGATTTGGGCGATCATGGCTCTCCTTGAATTCCATTTATTATCTGAATTTCCATACTTTTTACAGAACTCTAATAGAATGATTTCGCGTTGCCTTTCCAATTGTTTAGAATTCAGAATTTTCTTTCTGTTAGAAAATGGACACCCAAGGATAAAGAGCCGAGTTCGAATTCCAGCTGAATCCATTGTATTCACTTACGCGCAAATACCCTTGGGAAAGGTATTAATCCGTCTATTCCTTCCAGTTATGGGTTAAATAGCAGGACAGATTGGGTTCTATAGCCTTGGTCAGCAACCAGTCTACCGCAGAAAGCAATGGCAACCTATTGCGGGATAATCTTCTGCCCAGTCAGTCATGTCTCTTTCGAGACATGATCGCCCAAAGCGTGTATCACGTATGGCACTTAACTGATTGACTGACTACTTTACTATTTAGCCCACAGCCGTTGAGATTGGAAGAAAAAAATGTAGTCCTAACTTTTCAAAGAATATAAAACAATAGAGATGGCCAAAGTACAAATTTTTGCGCCAATAATCGTTATACAACCCTCACGCCCTACCTGGCATTTACACTTGCATATAGAAACACACAAGCAGCGAGTATATTATTCAATCAAAGATATCTGTAAAATAATCTCAGTTGTTAATTTCTGCAAATAAAACAAACTTATATTATGTATTAGTTAAGTACCATACGTGATACACGCTTGGGCGATCATATCTCTCTTTCGAAACATGACTGACTGGGCAGGAGAGTTTCCTGCAGTAGGTTGCCATTAATTTGTGGTAGACTGGTTGCCAGTCAAGGCTATAGAATCTAATCTGCCCTGTTATTTAAACTATAGAGGAAAAAAGACTGATTAATACCTTTCCCCAAGGGTATTTGCGTGTAAGTGAATGCAACAAATTCAACTGAAATTCGAAGTCTGATCTCCGAGTCAATATCCGCTATAGCACAACAGTACCAAGGCTATTTTTAAAGAGTGTAATAAAGAGTTTGAGACCTTCAATAATTTGTTTATATCAAAAGCGCCATTAATTGAAACATAGGTGTGTGTGTGTGAGAGAGAGAGAGAGAGAGAGAGAATTAGTAAAAAGTTCCGTAGTATTTTCAATATTCACACATAAGACCAAACTATCCATGAATGTAATATATGGTGTGAGATTGAACGATATAGAAGAAAACGCGCGCGCGTGTCTGTCTGTATCTCATCTGTTTTTTTTTCTCGCACTTCCTACATGTAGAACTCTCTTCTATTTACCTGCATCCTTGATCATAGCAATCACCTAACATTTAAATACAACGTCACCTTCCCCTTAACAAAACAATATGAAAAACCTAAAACACACGAAATTCAAACGCGATAAAAAAAAACAAAAAAACACACACGCACATTAAATTCAAGTAGTATCCCAAATACAAGAAAACAAAAAAAAAAAAAAAAAGAAAAACTAGATCACCCGTAGAGTAGAATTGAATCAAAATCACTGAAAACAATTTTGAAGTAAAAAAGACGAAATCAAAATTCAAGTAGGTGAAAAAAAATTTTTTACGGTCAACGAAGGCGACAGGAGAAACTTAACGTGCGAGTGTGGAGAAAAAAAAACACGCACGCACGAACGCATATGAACTTTCTGACTTACTTACCACTTATCTATTTATACACGATACCTTTGCCATCAGAAAAGCAAATGTATCTCGACATGTAAAGTCACAAATTTATTCGCCTGAAGAGAGTCAACTTTAGACTCGAAACACGTGTAGCGACACAAATGCCATTACGGACACTTAATATACCATACAAAAAGTAATAATTATAATAATAGGAACAATAAATGTACATTTTAAACAAAACGTTCACGGCTTTTCGCACTTTTATTTATATGTGATACTTTCCTTGTTGGATGCATAAAAGAGATTGCTACCCAAATACAAAATTTTTAAATTACATGACCAGCCAGCCAGCCATAAAATATATAAAAGAACTTAATATCTTGTCCGTCATTTTTAATGAAATCTGCATAAAAGAGATATTGCTGTCCAAAGAAACATGTGTGTGTGTCCATGTGATATGTACGAATAAGAGAGCAAATAATTTTAAAATATTTTAAAATTCCAAACCCATATGAATTCACATGTATAGATTATTCATGTGTGAATGCTTGCTTCTACGTACACATAGGCGTATGTACAGTCATACTTACATCAGCGTATATAGTTAAAAATCATATAAATAGAAGCCGACACGCATGTCATGTTCGTGTCTTCGATGCCAGTCACCTTCCTCTGAAGATGTGCCTTTTATATCCATTGGGAGTCTTCGAGATCTCCCGCACTTACAGGGTGACGGAAAGGGTGTGGTCATGCCGATTCAATCTTAATGAAATGACGGGAACTAGGTGGTAGGGAAGAAAGAATAATGAAAAAAATAAATAAATAAAATAAAATAAAATGTGATATGAGTGGGGGTGAGAATTTCGTGATTGGTGCGGGGTGAGAAGGAAGTGTGGTCATTTCTAATGAGAAGTTTTAATGAAAAAAAAAATTTATACTTTATGCCAAGAACTGTTCAGTTGCGAAGAGAGTCGAAATGTAAGCGGGTGGAGGTGAAAAGACAAATTAAAAAATCGGGTTGGAGGAGAGAATCAAGAAAGATGGAGACTGATATCTGAAAGAGGAGCGTAGAAGAGAAGACGAAAGATTTGAAGCAAGGAGGAGAGAACGAAGAACATTTGCATCGAGTTAGAAAGAGTGGCGGGAAAAAAAAAAGGATTTTTTTCTTTTGGTAATGGTAGTCGTAATATTAAGAGTGAGTAGAGTTTTATCTAGGGAAAAGGTGTTTTCCCTCCGTTCCCCGAAAAGTCTCAGTCAATTATTTACTCGGACTCTCCGCTTGTGAATCAATATACAAAAAAATAAAATAAAAATAAAAATAAAAAATAAAAAAAGAATATGAAAGAGTGCTGAGCATGCGCATTTTCTTCAAACTCAGCACTGTTACGCCCAATCATATCCAGCCACCTATTCGTCTTAATATTTATTCAGACAATCATGACATGCTGTTGTCTTCTTCCAACTCTTATTAACAATGCAACCGCTTTTTTTATTTTCTTTATGTATTTGAAAGCAAAAAATAAAAACTAATTTGTGATAATATGGATGTGTTTTCAACGTCAGGGTCAAACGAGCCAAGCTAAGCTATACCCCACCATTTACACTACCGAGTCGGGTTTGGGAGAGATACCAAGAGGTAAAATGTTAAGAGCGACAAGGGATAGGAAGCCTATGATCACCTACGTCCTGAAGGGACACGGAATATAAAAAGGAAGCAACGACTAGAAGAACAAGAACGCCCACAATAGACAACAAGCTTGAAATGAATGGGTAACCTGATAGCCGTCTCTTGTGACAGATGATTCTACCTTGTAGGAATTAGTGAAGATCTTTGGAAATCTGCGTGCAAAGCTGTCAATTTAAAAAAAAAAACTGATTGCTCTGCTAAAGTGTTTATAGATTCAATGTTGTGGTGCAGTGGATATCGGCTAGGAACGAGAAACCGGGGAGCCGAGTTCGAATTCCAGTTGAATTCATCGCATTCACTTACGCGCAAATACCTTTGGGAAAGGTATTAATCCGTCTCTTCCTTCCAGTTATGGGTTAAATAACAGGACAGATTGGGTTCTATAGCCTTGGCTGGCAACCAGTCTACCGCAGAAAGCAATGGCAACCTACTGCGGGATAATATTCTGGCCAGTCAGTCATGTCTCTTTGGAGACATGATCGCCCAAAGCGTGTATCACGTATGACACTTAACTGACTGAATGTTGACTATTATAATATTTTCGTGAAGGGATAAGTGCTTAGACTAATTTGCCTGTCTTATATCATTAACGTTCGATTTATCTCTACAGTTCGACTTTAGTAGAGCACATTGGCAAAAATGGTCTTTCGTGCGCCCCCCCCACCTTACTGAAAAAAAAAAAAAAAAAAATCACGGCATGTTAAAAGGACGGCTTTTCTCCATGACTTACTTTAACTACTACTCGGCAATGTTTGCTTACAAAGCGATGATTAGAATTGTAATAAAACCCTAAACATATAAAAATTAATTTAGACATTTTTCCTCTAAACAAGAAAATAATACTAATTATTTTTATTAGATTGTTTATTTACAAGAATGTTATATTTACAATAATCTAAAAAAAAGAAACTAATACAGTTGTATTATTTAAGATTAACGTAATACAATATTATCATTTACTAATTTATAAAGAGTTATGAACAGTTTTTATTCATGCATCTATAAAAAAAATTGCTGAATGAATAGTGGACCAACTATAAATATATCCTTATTTACCTTTTTTTATAAAGTCCGAATAAATTGTAAATCAGCCGATGTTTTTCTGACCATTCCAATAAACAATAGAAATAAATAATGTAAAATAAACAATGTAATAGTGTTTATTATTGTTGCTGTCAATTCTTAAGAAAATGTATAAATTGACTTTCATATGTTGAGGTTATGTTCCAATAATCATCGCATTTTAAGCGTATCAACATCGACTGCATCCGCCATTGTTGTACTTATGCCGAATTCCACAATCCTTATTAAACAACACACTTCTTTGAAGACTGGAAATAGAGAGACACAAACATTCGAACTAATATCGTCATCCTTATTATTGTTATTATAAGGTTTCTGCTTACAGCTGTGTCGAACTAGTTAATCTTCAGGCAATTTCGAAGTAATCCATTTATTAACGGGATTATTCTCGTGTTTTTTTGTTCACGTCTCAATATTTAATGTTTTGTTACATGTTTTCGTACAGCTCAGCTTTTGCAAGGCTTGCAGTCATATCATGTTAAAAACAACAGTTCCCGTGCGATCACCGAAGTCAAGATATATATATATATATATATATATATATATATATATATATAAACATGCGGTGTAGATAGAAGAATCCAAAGGAGTATCTTGTACATAAAGTGGTAGGATAACTCTCTAAAAGAGCTCTAAATATATATGTATATAAATACATATAGAGCAAATATAAGAAAAAATTAAGGCAGACACATTATTTTATGGTAAATCGGTATTAGAGGGCTATTTTAGGCGAACCATCATCAGCTTCCGTCTTTATTGTACAGATGTTACACGAATGAAATTTAAATTTGGGGTCATTGTTAATTTCATTCGTGTAAAATCTTCTGTCTTTATCGTACAGAAGATTTTACACGAATGAAATTAACAAACAATGACCCTCAAATGTGAATCTCATTCGTGTAAAACCTGTACAATAAAAACGGAAGCTGATGATGGTTCGCCTGAAATAGGCCAACTTCTGATTTACCATGAAATAACGTATCTGCTTTAATTTTTCTTATATATTCTAAACATATACTGTTAAATATAAGAGACAATGAATGTCTGTTTAATCGTGAGCCGTTCTAAACATCGTACTTTGGCTTTAATTTCAGGTAAAAATAAAGACAAGAATTTTCCGACATACGGATAATTTTTTTTATTAAGTTGTCTTTATTGTCACCTGAAATTAAAACCAAAATACGAGGTTTAGAACGGCTTATGATTAAACATAACAGACATTCATTGTCTTATATTTAACAGTATATGTTTAAAAAATTATTTGCTGCCTCGATACAATATATATATATATATATATATATATATATAACCGGCACACAAGATGTTCCGTGTCTACCGAATACCTTTCGGTGCTGTCTTTCAAGTATTTGTGCGAAAGTGAATGCTATGAACTCGACCAGAATTCGAACTAGATACGCCGATTTTTCCTGAGCTGCTCTCAAACAATTCAAATTTTACTTTTAGCCGCAATATTAAGAAATTTCTAATTTTTTACTTCACTAGAATATCTTGTCCTTTACCGTTCTAGGTTTAATATAATCTTAACAATATTACTTTTCATGCGCGTATTTTTCCTTTTTCCATCTAATATCTATATGTGTGTAATATATACCAGCATCATAACCCGGCGTTGCCCGTGCAACTCAGAACATTTTAGTAGTAGGACTCCGTTATATAAAAAAACAGTTATATAAAAAATTGTTGCTTAAAAATTGTTAAAAAATTCCATTAAAAATCTATTTTCTTTTGTTTTGCGTAAACGTGATTTGATGTTTTGTGTGACATTGTAAACAACATTTGCGTTTCAAAATTACGGGGGAAAATATTTATATTTTCTTCTTGACTAAATGAATTTAACATAAAAATATAAGTTATTTTGTTTTACTGAAATTAGAAATATAAAAACTATTACGCTCTCAGTTCATAAATTTTCGAAGAATATTTAAAAATGTAGATATTTTTAATTTTAGAGGAAAAAGTTACATTAATGCTACACGAATAACAGACAATTGATTTTCTGTATGAAATCTTAAATCTAAAAAAAAAAAATTAAAAAATATTAAATCTAAAAAAAATATTAAGACTTAATTTTTTACATATTTTGTTTTGTTTGAAAAAACACTTTTTAAAATATTTCTTTTGTTTCAAAATTACAGGGAAAAATATTCACATTTTTTTGTTGACCAAATAAATTTTTAAATGTCAGAATAAAAATTAAATATAAAGGCTCATTTTTTTAATAAAAAAATATTTTCGTCGCGTTTGACATGTGTGATTTGATTTCTGTGACGTAATTCAGCAACCATTTTAGATCTTAGATGTTTTACTGGGCAACTGTAAACAATCGGCCCCATTGGCCAAAAAGTGCGAAAGGGAAAATTGCTGAACTTAAACTGAAAACGTATGTGTTGACCTGGCTTCCCTGTAGATATGTGTCCCTAGAAAGTTTGAATGGCGTAGCTTAAAAATTGTAAGCGTGCATAGGGAACAGTCACACACAGACTCACAGATTGCCTTTTATATATATAGATTATACACACATATGTAATAATATATTTATATATTAGTCATATACATATTGGTAACACATCACTCAATAAGTCCCGGGCCTGATATATAGATGGTGTCACTATTTAAAAAATCCAAATGATTTTTATGAAGTACTAACCTTAAAATGGCACGTAACAAAATTTGGACACAATCGGATTATTAGTTTACAAAGTAAAGTTATTTAAGTGAAGCTACTATTGCAAATTTCAAAACAGTGGAAAAATCTGAATTTTGTGTGTTGATAAAGCATTGCATTCTGATGGGAAAAATACTGTTCAAGCAAAGCAATGGCTTGATAAGTGTTATTCGGACTCTGCTTCGTCGGAAACAAAGGTTAAGAGGTAGTATGCTGACTTTAAACGCGGTCGTACAGACACAAATGATGTTGAACGCTCAGGTGGCTTAAAATCGGCAGTTGTCCCGGAAAGCACCAAAAATTCTACTCATTTTGGCCGATCGTAAATTGAAATTGCATGAGATAGCAGAAGAGTTGAACATATCAGAAGGCAGTGTATTCACTATCTTGCATGAACATTTGTCAATGCGAAAGCTGTGTTCAAAGTGAGTGCCGCGATTGCTCACAGTCGATCAGAAACAACAACTCGTCGACTATTCAGAGTTATTTGCAACTGTTTTAACGCAAGAAAGAGTTTTTGCGTAAATATGTGATAATGGATGAAACATGAATCCACCACTTCACTCCGGAGTTAAATCGGCAGTCAGCTGAGTGGACAGTAGCAGGTGCAAGCCGGCCAAAGTGAGCAAGGCAGGCAAAGTTTTGGCCTCCGTATTTTGGAACGTGCAAGGTATTTTGTTCATCGATTACCTTGAGAAAGGAAGAACCATCAATAGCGAATATTAGATAGTATTATTGGTGCATTTGGAAGAAAAAAAAACGGATACAAATGAAGAAAGAAATTATCTTTCAAAAAGACAACGCACCGTGTCACAAGTCAATCGCAACGATGGCAAAACTACAAATTGCACTTCAAATTGCTTCCGCATCCACCCTATTCTCCAGATCCGGACCCCAGTGACTACTGGCTGTTTGCAGACCTCAAAAGAATGATCCAGAGAAAGAGATTTGGCTCCAGTGAGGAAGTGATAGCGGAAACTGAAGCGTGTTTTGAGTCCAAAGGCAAATCGTTCTACAAAAAAAGGCATCGAATTGTAAGAGAAGCATTGGAATCAGTGTATCACTCTAGAAGGAGACTATGTTGATGAATAAATTCGAATTTTGACAGGAAGTCGTTTTATTAATTAAGCCCGGAATTTCATGAGTGAGGTGTGAATTATATATGAGAGGGTGTGTGTATAATGATATAGTAATAATGTGCGTGCAATTAGTAATAATGTAATTGCTGAAAGTAAAAATAACGAGTAAATTACGAAACTATTACGTATTTTTCAGGCCAGTAAAACTGTCAAAATGTACTTGTATTTTGTGATTATTTTTATTTTTTTAAATTATAACTTGCTAACATTTAGTCCCAGTTATGGCACCAATGAACACAAGTGCTTCCTATCATGTGCAGAGTCATAGGATATTTTAAAAAGGTAGATTTATGTTAGGTATTAGGTCAAGTGGATTCTGCCCTAAACCTAGTGATCCAACACCATGTTATGGATGCCAGATTAGTGAGCGTCAATCGGTAGTTATCAGGTTAATTTTAGGCGGACCTGAAGGAAACTATCACCACCTCTAAATTTGTTGTTTCTCATTTTTTTTTTTTGGTACTTTTTTCAATACAATCTTATCGATTACACCCTAAACTTTCCGATTGACAAAAAAAAGTTTAGAAAAAAATTCAGTATTTAAACAATTTTAGGTGTGGGGGTGGGGGCTCAGTTTTTTATATAACGTTATAGTAAATAGATCCTTCATTTTGGAACCACTTGTCAGTACGACATCACCACCACCTGTAAATTTGCTGAGTATCAATTTTTTTTTACTTTTTTCAGTGCAATCTTTCGATTAAACCATAAACATTCTGATTGACAAAACAAATTTGTAAAAATTTCAACATTTAAACAATTTTAGGGGTGGGGGCTCAACCTTATAGTAAATCGATCCTGTGTAATTAACTTTTTTGCTTGCACGTATTCAACAACTTAATCCTTTGCGAAAATTTTGACTAAATCCATTCTTGGAGTTTCCGAGGAAGATGTCATCGTAGGAACTGAAGAAAACTTGAAAAATACAAAAACAAGAGCAACAAATCGTAAAAAAAAAAAAAAAATCTTAAAGCGACCCCAACGCGAGTGGTTCCAAAATGGAGGATCGATTTACTATAACGTTGTATAAGGAACTGAGCCCCTCTCCTAAAATTCTTTAAATATTGAAATTTTTCAAAATTTTTAATCGGAAACTTTAATCGATAAGACTGAGCTGAAAAAAAATTTAAATCAACAGATTTAAAGGTGGTGGTAATCTTCAGGTTTGCCAATTTTATATGGAGAACCGTTGGTTGCAATACATTTTGATAAGAAAATTATGTAGGAAAATAAATTTGTATTTGTGTCATTAGGTTACAGCTTTCTTCGCCCTGCACACTATTTTACCGAGATCTTAAAATATATCTTAAAGCTTATGGAAAAGAAAAAAACAAAAACGAAAATGTATCCTTCAAAGAGGTTACAGAGAAGGTGGTGCTCGAGTGAAAGAACAACAACACGTGCGTAACAAGGACATGAGAAGCGATATTCGGAAGTTTCAAGGTTGCATTTGTTACGATAGTGCAGAAAATTTGATATCGATACCAGGAAGTCAAAATTTGACTTACATCCGTTCATTTTTCTTTCAGTCTACGGTTTCGCTTTAGCTGGAAACAACTATTGATTTTTGGTCTTTCGTGTCAACGTCCAAAGAGTTTGAGCTCCAGGATCATGGATTGCTTTTAAAGCTTTCATTACACCCGAGCAACGCCGGGCTATACTGCTAGTTTAAGTATAAATATGTATTTTTTTAATCTATTCACCCCAAGCAAGGCAGTACCGCCACTGATGTGCAAGGGGCTACATAAGAGAGTTAAAGTTTTACTTTTCACACCTATGTAGCCACCTGCACATCAGTGGCGTTACCGCCTTGCTCGGGGTGATATAATGAAAAAGAAAATATTGTAAAGAGAATACACTACAGCAAAGGTATTTGTTACCTTCCCACCAAGGCAGGTGTAACACAAAGTCTATTTATGTGGGAATTCTCAGCCCTTAAGCCCAGTCAGAAATATCCCGTAGACGCATCTTAAGACTGGGTCGAGCTCTTGTTTTATGAACTTAAGCGAGACTACTCTTTGGTGGAGCTTCGCCTGGGTCACTCTCTGCTCGGACGCAGATAGGTGAACAAGAGTGCTTGCTCAAGACCGATCACTCGGTCTGTAAGCAAGCCTTGTGGCCAAAGCGAGGGTATTCGCTACCTTCCCACCAAGGCAAGTGTGACACAAGGTCGATTTATGTGGGATTCCAAGCCCTTAGGCTCGGCCAAAAATTTCCCGTAGATGCTGCTTAAGGCTGGGTCGGGCTCTTGTTTTATAAACGCGAGACTACCCTTCGGTGGAGCCCTGTTTGGGTCCCTGTCTGCGTCCTAGCAGAGAGGTGAACAAGAGTGATTGTTCAGACCATGAACAAGCCTCGTTGGCGAGTCGAGCTACAGGTATCTCCTTTGCTCACTATATATGTCTTCTAATATAGTCAGTCCACATACGCGATAGTGCGTGAGGAGCATTCCATTAAAAACAAAAAAAAAAACTTTAGCGAGTTTGGTAATCAGTAATCCGAATTAATCTGTAATTCAGCATTAATTTCCGCAAAGAAATTCAAGACTTCCTGTGCTATGCGCATGAACCTGTCAATACTGTTTGGTTGCTCTAGTTGCAGTATCAGATGTTAAGCAATTCCAAGCACCAGCAAAGCATTTCTGCTCGACTTTGTGCATTTTAATGTAACTTACTGACTTAACCCTCACTAATGTCTCCAATGAATACAAGTCAGTTAAGTGCTTGGGCGATCATGTCTCAAAAGAGACATCACTGAGTGGGCAGAAGATTATCCCGCAGTAGGTTGCCATTACTTTCTGTCTTAGACTGGTAGCCAAGGCTGTAAAACCCAATCTGTCCTGTTATTTAAACCCATAACTGGAGGGAAGAGACGGATTGATACCTTTCCTAAGGGTATTTGAGCGTATGTAAATGCTCACCGATTTCTCGTTCCCAGTCGATATCCACTGCGCCACAACGCACATCCCACCACATACAAGACACCCTTCTAATAGAGTGAAGGCTTATAGACCGTACGATTTTTCATTTAGATACTTTATAATTTGTTTGAATTTATGGGATGAGTTACCATTAACATGAATTATTGTCCTTATCTTTGTTGCTATCAGAACATATGGCCGTTTTTTTTTTCACCCAGGTACATGTTAATCAGGGTAAATTTCAGGTAATTTTAAGCAGAAAACGTTATTTAATGTACACAAGTTATTATAAGGTTATCCAGTGAAGCACTTGATTAAAGTCGGAGAAGCACAACAGTCGAAATGTGATAAAAAAAGATGAGGACACTTGTCCCGATTAAAATGATGCAGATAATTTATTTTTATTTATTTATTTATTTTTTTAATCATATCACCCCGAGCAAGGCGATAATGCCACTGATGTTCAGGGGGCTACATAGTAGTGAAAAGATTGGAAAAGAGAAAACCGGAAACCGCATCCTAAACAGGAAACAAGGGATGAGCCTCTTCACCTGTTCAATAGACGTGGGTGGGGTGTGAACCGGGCGATAGTTTAGTCTATCTACTCCAATTGAAAAAGAAAAAAGAAAAGAGTAAAAAGATTGGAAAAGAGAAAACCGTAAACCACATCCTAAACAGGAAACAAGGGATGAGCCTCTTCACCTGTTCAAATATTAACCACCATTTACTGATTTACAAAGCATTTTAAGAGATAGGATGAAGTGAGTTGCTTAAATGTATTCTAAAAATAAATATATAACCGGCACACAAGGTGTACCGGACTAGTGATAGTTAACCGATAGTGCCTTTTTTTGGGCCTGAACGCGTGTGTTTTCATAGTTTGGCGCAAGGCCACAATACTGCGGGACTTCATGAGTTGTACTTCATAATTAACTCATGTATTTAACAGTGAGAGAGAGAGAGAGAGAGAGCGTAATCGGTTACAGCAAAATCTGGACGTCTGACTGAACTCGTTCGTGAAATTACAAGCATGTGTACCTACAATATCAGCTTATGATAAGGACGAGGAAAGCAAGCCATCGCACAAAGCACTTAGTGCCAATTCATCCTTTATTGATTTAGATAAACCTCCTTCCGTCGGCACCAAGCAGTGGGCAAGCGTAATTTATCTGTTTATTCAGAACGAACCTTTGCACCCCAATCGAGAATCAGACTCATAAGGTAAGACTCATTTCCCTCTTATCTTCAAAT
>JBBBDQ010001746.1:2390000-2440000 GCA_037127315.1 Ascarosepion bandense | reverse complement strand
GCCTTCGTAGTAACGTCGCTTTTTGATATCTTCCATTGCGAAACAGAATTCGCTAAGCTTTGGATTGCTTATCCATTGACAGGGAACGCAAGCAGAGTTTAGACCGTCGTTAAACTAACCTGTTGTAGTTTTACCCGATCGATTAATGTGTTCCTTCGGCAATCTTGTGGGATTAGAGTAGCGGTTCGCGGCTCGGTGGAACCAGGCTACCTCCATGTTATAACGACCGAAAGCCTCTAAATTGGGACCTTGACAAGAGCTTTCACGGAGTCCAACTAACATGATTTCTGTTTGTATCTTTAGTTAACAATTTTGTTTTGGGGATTTATGTCATACCCTGATTTATGTCATTTCATGATATATTTTTAAATATATTTTTGTATTTATTGTTAATAATAAAATTTTTATGCTCATTGTGTGTTTTTTTTTTTTTTTATCCCTGGTACGTTTGAGGTATTTTGGTATATGAAGGATTGAATGCTGATGGACAAGTTCTTGTGGTGGATGAGAAAATTGTAAAGTATGTTTGGGTCGTGAGTCGGATTAGCTAGGTATAGGATAGGTACTGAAGACCAACCTGAGATTTTGCAACCCCCAAAATTGTCCTTGTGCCACAATTGTATTTTATATGCAATAGATATTGTTCTTAACATTGCTGTATGTACAGGGTGCGATAAATTGTTTTGGATTTTGTCGATCTTACAGAATACTAGAATCAGTTGGACAGCTCGTGTAAGATAAAGAACACGATGATACAATTCACTCTGACAGAAATTTGGAAACCTCATGCTGTACTGCATGACATTCGCACCGGAAGCTCCAATATAAACATTGAAGAGTGAGGGCAGTGCAGAGGATCCAGAAAAGCTGGATGGTGATTACGAAGGTGTTTGACGTGATCTCTAGTGGTGGTGACTAGATGCCTCCATTCGTCTTCCCACGGGATCTTAGACTGAACACAGAGACTTACATTAAGTGACTTGAAAAGGTAGTGCTAGTTTTGGTAGTCAAGATGGTGACCGCAGGAAGACCCTATGTCTGGCACCATGTCACACAAGCAGAACCAAGTCATGGCTGTCAGACACTTCTTGCAATCACATTACCCCCTTTACATCTGACCACCTAACTCCTCATACTATAAACCCTTTGTTATTATATACGGTGGGCAGTTGAGAGTGAAACCAATAAATCTCCCTGTAATACCAATGATGAATTGAAGACAAGGATTATAATAGCATTCACCATCTTAAACAAAGAGGCACTCCAGAAGAATTGGAGGAGATTCCGAAGTCGTCTGAAGGCCATAGTTAAAGTCAATAGCGATTTTATTAAATAAATTTACACTTTAGTATTTGAAGATATTGTTGTTCATTGCTATTAAAATGAGACGTTAGTGTTATTTTCATTTTTGCGTAATTTAGACATCAAGTCATCCATCGCATCTCGTGTATCGTTAAGTGGGAAAGGTACACGCTTAACAGGAGAATAAATTATAGAAGTGACCACTTGAGACACAAGATGTCCCTCACTCGGTAACAATATGGCAACCTAGTTGCCCGACAATGAAGAAACATGTATAAACGCGACAGCAATAAAACAGTGTCAAAATGAATGTTTTTTTCCATTGATTTTTTTAAAAACTACCTTCAACTTTCGATATTGTTTATTTTAAAAAAGCGATGATTAAAATTGGAATAAAACCTAAACATATATGAAAGTGAATTTATACATTTCTATGTTCTTGAGAATTGATAACAAAAATAATTGATATTAGAGTGTTTATTTGCACTATTTATTAGAATGATTGACAAATTATCAAGTTTGAGTTTTGTTTAACGGCATATCAACCTCTGTGGGTTATTTAATGCCAAAAATGTGGGATTTTAAGGTTTTTTTTTTTAATGTCCGGTTATAGTGAGAAAGTTGATTTAGTCAGATTTTAATGAAAAGTTTGTTTTTATTCCTTTTTATTTTAGAAAACTGAAAATGTCTTCCAGTTTTGCATTCAAAAATGTTTTGCTGACAATTTTTTCTTCAAAATGTATTGTTGGTAATAATTTTCCTTAAAAAAATTTATATTTTTTTGAAAATGTCTATTTTTATGTATATATTTCTATAAAAGTGGACTTGTAAACTTTCATAGTGTTTTGACCCCAGTTTGGTGGGGGTCAACTATATGCCCATAGCTGGGACCCTAACAGATGCTTCCACTCCGGGTCGGGGTGGACCTGGGAACAACCAACTAAAAAGTGGTTCCATGCTTCTTACAACCTCCCAATCAGAGGCCTTGCTACCAAATACAGTTTACCGTCATGCCCAGGACAAGACAAAATATCGACTAATTGCCAGTTCATTCACACTTTAAAAAATAATAAATAAGGAGGTTCACAAATGATTTAGTAAATCTTTATAACTATAAATGAAAATTCTTTTTAAATTGGTAAATTATGAATATTGCTTTAATTCTAACTGTATGAATTTTTTAGAAAGTTGCAAATATAAAATTATTCTTGTAAATAAACAAATAGTGTTTAATATTTGTGTTGCAAATTCAATAAAAAAAGTATAAACATGGATAAACGATGTTTACTATTTCCAAAGAAGTTTCCACTTTAATGACAACTTTTTTTTTTAATCTCTCAACCAAGAGTAATGATTGACAAGCTAGTCTGATCGACCGTTTCTACGGAATAGCGAAGTTCCATCATCCCTTGTAGTCCCATCTGTATCACCTGCACAAAACTAAACCTTTGCACATGTGGGGTTTATAATGGTTAACGAAACTAAAAAAAAAAAAAAAAAAAAAAATGGATTCGTAAATTTTTTTTAATATCTGATACAGATAGTGTTTAATGGATAGCAATTGCAAGTACAGGACTACTAATGTTTAAAGCGGCTTATTTGTAAAAAAAAAAGTTATCCTAACAACTTGCAACGCAAATTTCTGTCGTTTTGGTTGCATATATATATATATATATATATATATATATATATATATATATTTTTTTTTTAATCATCTCACCCCAGCAAGGCATTCCACTGCCACTATTGCGCATGGGGCTACATAGGGGAAGGTAAAGAGGAGTGGTTAGACATAGGGAATGTCAGGAGGAAGATGACAGATGAGTAAGGATACCGAGGATGAGGGTTGGGCAGATGGGAAGAGTGTTTGATAGAATGGGTGCAGGTTAGTGTGTTAGCAGGTGTCTATTGACCTTACATTTAAACTCCTGGAGATTGTAGCCGTCGGGGAAGCAATCGTGTGGAAGAGAATTCCACAGTCGGGAAGTGCGAGGACAGAAACTGTTGGAGTAGAAGTTACGGTTGCATATATCTAAAGAGAGACATCGTCAGGCCATTTCTGACATGACCGTAGGGCAGCAGCACCAGAAAGAAATCTTTTGCAATTACGATATTCTGTGATCAAAATATGTTGAATATAATACGTATTCTTTAGAGCTTGACTTTCTGTATCAGCACCGTATCAATTAGGCTACGAAGATCAATCTGTATGAGTAATTCAAAATTAGCGATATATGTCTATTGAACAGGTGAGGAGGCTCATCCCTTGTTCCCTGTTTAGGATGTGGTTTCCGGCTTTCTCTTTTCCAATCTTTTTATCCTTACGTAGCCCCCTGCGCATCAGTGGCGTTATCGCCTTGCTTGGGGTGATATGATTAAAAAAATGTACATTGTGTACGCTTATATTTTACACAATATTAAATAGAAAATTTATAAATCAGACTGCCCGCTAACAATCAAATATAATAAAAAATAAAGATTGTATTTCCACCCTAGAAGAAACTTTAAACTTATAATGGTTTCAGTATTTTTTGTAGATTATCAACCTTTTGTGGGGTTACTTAAGCCGAAACATTTTGGATTGTAAAAACAGCTTTGTTAGCGAATCTTGTAATAACAATTTGGGAGAATAAAGATTTTTTTCAGATGAAGTTCCTACTAATTAACTGATAGGAAGAAAATTATAAATGAGAAACAATTTTAATTTTTAAATCTTAAGCGCTAAATAGATACAGGGACGCTTAGTTTTAATTTTTTGACGTTCTGTGTATCTTAATGCATAACCTACCCTACCTCAGCTTTGTATTTGGCTCGGTCATTAACTAAATAGAAATTATAAACACACTTACAGTGCACTATTGTCTCCATCTTTGTTGCCCTTTGTACGATGCTTCGAAGTCGCCATGATTGAAGTAACGCTACTTAGCTTAGTGCGACAAACTTCTCCCCATTAATTCGGTTAACGCTATATCCTTAGCTTGATATCGACCACTTTAATAAAAAAAAAAACAACAAAAAACACAGCAATTGTGGCGTTAAACATCATTTAAGTAATTTCAATTTTCACATTATATATTTTTCTTTAACATTTTCGGTAAAAATCCAGTCTTCGAGACAAAAGGCGTCCAATTACACCGATTTCCAACGAACAAATATATTGTTATCAACGCCTGCCTACTTTGTTTTATTATCTATTGTGTTGAGTGTATTCGTAATCTTGCCATTTCAAGTGGACATTTTTTTTAAACCGGGTAAAAAAGTAATTCTCAAAACATCTACATGTGTATAATACGAACTGGCTTTTTTGCAGTTAATTTCCATTCCAAATTTTTCGTTATGCAGAAGAAAACATGGTAAGTTCACGGGTTCTTACACAAATGCATAATCGTGCCTGAAAACATCATTTTCTTATTATTTTTTTTTAAAAAAAGAAGGCATAACTTAACGAAAAAAGCCTTAAACTTGAAAAAAAATATATTAAAAGGAAAGACAAAATGTTTTTTTATTTTTTAAATTCTAGTGTGTTCGAAATTTTGCTTGAAAATTTTTAAGTCATCGGGTGGGCCAATGAATAGCTTAGGGAATTTTAAACCCTTTTTTTGTGCCCCCCCCCCCCCCACACATTAAAACATTGTTTTGCTAATTTTTACAAAAATCAAAAAGTTGTTATTTAATGAGATGTTAAGGCCATATTTATTCACAGATAAATTTATTTTTGAGTTTTTTTATTTTTAGAAACTTTTGGTGTCTCTCTCTCTCTCTCTCTATATATATATATATATTATATTAATAACTATATAGACTCTGTAAGTATGTAGGCCGTAAATTTATACTAAAATAAACCTCCGAAAAAACCATTAACAAACAGAACCTAAATCCGTTACAATCCGGTGTACTAAGACGTCGGATAAATGGGGGGAAAAAAAAGAAACCCGCGGAACAAGAACAAAACATTCAATACTCCGCAGTAAAGAAAAAACCCCAAACGGAACCAAACACAAGAAAAAGTGCTCAATACAAAGTACGAAAGAAAAGATACAATAGTAGAGCAAAAACACACAAAAATCTAGAGTGAGCCAAAACCTACCGCGGTTTCACACTACGGATCATCAGGGCCCTGATGATCCGTAGTGTGAAACCGCGGTAGGTTTTGGCTCACTCTAGATTTTGATGTATATATATATATATATATATATGCATACATATGAAATTCTACGTTTATAGCACGACCTGGGGTTTCATTCAAAATGCAATCATCAGGTTCATGATATACGCATGAAACTGAGTCATGCTATAGACGTAGGATATTTATATTTATCAATATATACTTAGCTCTTATATTACATCGAGCATCGTTTTAAAACATTTAAAATTAAAAAACAGAAAAAAAAACAATTCTGGCAAAAATTCATTATTCATCAGAAAAGTTTTTTTCTTTTGGAAAATAGTGCCCTTAATATATCTTATTTATAAAAGCAATTAAATTTCTCGAAATTTCATAAACTTCTGGACGTGGGGGTACAGAATATGCGCATGAAACTGATGGTTTACTTATATTGCGATTTTGTATTTACGTTATAAAAAAAAATCTGGAGTGATTACATTATAATGAATTTTTTTTTTTTACTTAAACATTTTACAAAATGCATTTACCCGCACTTAACATGTTTTCTTCTGCATAAAGAGAAATTTTGGATAAAAATTATCTGCAAAAAAAGCCAGTTCGTATTATACACATGTTTTGAGATATTCTTTTATTACCCGGTTTAAAAACAAATCTTGTTTGAAACGGCAAGATTACGAATACACTCTCGAGTATTACTCCCACGTACAGAAGTTTATGATATTTTGAAAAATGAAAATTCCAGCCGCTTCATATTTAGTAACACAATTTACCCAAAATCTGCTCTGAATAATAAAATACAAAAAACATAATATAACAAAGACATTCACTCTTTTCTTTATTTTTTCAATTGGAGTTGATAGACTAAACTATCGCCCGGTTCACACTCCACCCACATCTATTGAACAGGTGAAGAGGCTCATCCCTTGTTTCCTGTTTAGGATGCGGTTTCTGGTTTTCTCTTTTCCAATCTTTTCACCCTTACGTAGCTCCATGCGCATCAGTGGCCTTATCGCCTTGCTTGGGGTGATATGATTAAAAAAAAAATAATTAGAAAAGCTTTTAAGATATATTAAGGACTATTTTCCTAAAGAAAGTTTTTCGATGAATAATGAATTTTTACAAGAATTGCTTTCTTTTTTTTTTTTAAATCTTATAATTCTGTATTAATTTCAACCTTTTTGGGTGATATTAAGTGAAAACTATATTTACTAATCATAAAGAGATTAATACGAATCAAACACAAAAGTTTTAAAAAGAATTTTTAATTATTTTTTGTATGTTAAAGTCAGCATTTTTAAAATTCAATAAAATATTAGACAACGGAAAATATTTTCATAATTTTTTAAAAATTTACCGAGTACTTAAATTATATAAAAATGGCGCTCATCATTTTCTTCATTATGTTTTTACAGATAACATGTCCATAGAACAACATTAATTCTGTCAACGTCAAAACAGCCACTGATGAGTTTAAAAATGAATTTCTGCGATATTTTAACCTTAGAATAAATAATATCTGTTTGAAATTTGATTATTTAGACTTTAAATCAACTAATATTCTTCAAATAAGTTTCAGAAAAGTATAATTTTATTTTTGTAAGATTTTAAAATCAAGAGTATTATATTACGGTGAAAGACAATCAGCTATTTTAGAAGAGAAAAAATACAAAACTAATTCCTAGTCAAATTAAATTAGTTTTTGAAATAAAAAGTATTTTGATTGGAAATATATTTAAGCTTGAAATTTCCACTAAAATGTTTTAAGAAAGATTTTCATTTTTAAAAATTATTTTTAAACATTGGGTATAGCGTGATTTTTTTTTCTTTTTTTAAGATATCCTTATGTGCGTTGTGGTGCAATGGATATCGACTCAGAACGATAAATCTGTAGAGCCGAGTTCGAATTTCAGTTGAATTCCTTGCATTCACTTACGCACAAATAACCTTAGGTAAGGATCCGTCTCTTCCCTCCAGTTATCGGTTAAATAATAGGACAGAAAGCAATGGCAGCCTACTGCGGGATAATCTTCTTCCCAGTCAGTTATGTTTCTTTCAAGACATGATTGACCAAAGCGTGTATCACGTATGGCACTTAACTGACTGAAACTCATTTACAAACCTGCATGATCGCAACAGAGTCAGTTAAAAAGTCATTCCTACTCATAGATGTGAATACAATGATGTACATAAACACGTGTAAATACCTTTGAGAAGGCAATAATGAAGAGAACGAAAGAGAAGACGAGTAGAGAAAGACGGTTATTTTTATGGGCAATAAACCAACAATCTACACATACTTGGATACTTAAGTTTCAGAAAACTTGTCATTATTTTGAAATGTTTTCTTGTGTCATTTTTTTAAAAACCAGACTATAAGTATACATAGAAGTTTGACATTATAATGGCAGTTTTAAAACACATACCGTATATTCTCGTGTAGTAGTCGAAAAATACGTGACAAAAAATAAATAAAAAAATCGATGATAAAAATGGAGTAGGCCGATATTCAAATATTGAAATATTGTTTTACTTAAGTATTTTACAAAATGCATTTAAGATTGTCTTCTTTCCATATCTCAATATATCTTGCAGTTTTCTTTTCTCTTTGTATGTATGTATATATATATATATATAAGCTTTTTTCCTATTGCACATTATATGGGTATAACGTTCACTAAAAGTTTTAATAACTTCGGGGGGAAATGGATCTTTCCGCCTGGTTTGCTGTAAAAATAGATCTACTGACGTTTTTGAGGAGAAAGTTAGTTGAGAAAAGAGGCCGTTCAACACCTGATATTCAATATGTCTTATATTCCGACGTTATAATTTCGTTAACCTAATGAATATGAATCTGCAGGCACCGTAACAGTTAGGTGGCTCGGCCAGAAGAGTTGAAATTACGGTCTCTGCTGCATTCGATTTCGGATTAATGCCCTTGTGGGGGAAGTATCAATCTAATAAAGAAACATTTCTTATTGAGCCAGTCATTGTTCATGCGTACTTCTGAGTATTTTTTATCATCATTTTCTATGCCATTTCTAACTAAAAAGTTTCAAGAAAGATTTTTTTTTCATTTTAAAAATCAAATAAGATTACATACTCCTACGTCTATAGCACAACCCGGGTTTTCATGCACAATGCAATTATCAGGTTCATAATATAAGTATGAAACTCCGAGTTTTTGCTGTGAAAATAAATTTAATTACAATTCAGTTTCAGAAAAATGTTTTGTGTCATAATACTAATAGTTTTCGTTTTTTTTAAAACCAGACTATAAATATACATATAAATTTGACAATATAAAGGTAGTTTAAAACATATCGTATATGCTCGTGTAGTATCTACACGATACTAGTATCTGGATCTAATTTACATGTAAAATTAATATTTTTTTAAGGCTTTCAGAGTTAAAAATTGTTTACGCCATCTTATTTTCATAACTCATTCATTCGAAAACTTCAACTGTCAGTCACAGCGTTATTTTTTTGTTCCTTCCTGAGATTAACTTATTTTTCTATTGTCAACGACGCCCCCTGCTTTAAAAATCTATTGAAACTCGAGTTCACTTCAGACTTCAAGTGAAACTCGTTCATACAATCCATTACTGAAGATCCTAGAAAATTATCTGCTCATTCTACCGTTCCAGAAAGTACTCGACTCTTGACACGCTTGGCCTTTACAAGAGTCAGATTAGACCAAAAATGGGGTACTAGTGCTGTATATGGGCTAGAGTTGCACAGTCTCACTTCCAAGCTGTGAGAATTAAAAATTGTTTACGCCATCTTATTTTCCGGACTACAACCTCTTCCTCTATCATTATTTTCATGACAATTGTTCAGGTACGCGCCATTCTTTAGATCCATCAGTTCAGATTTATGACTCTCCAAGCTAGATCTAAGGAGCCGAATCATTCACATTTCCTCCGTGTTTCATTCTTAAAGAGGAAATTTCACTCGACATTTTCGCGAGAACTGCTACGTTGTGGCGTAAACTATTGTGTGGATTCTTTCCTGAACATTACACTCTTAACCCTTTCAAGTCACGGTCAATCGATATCCATCCTCACTTCCTTCTACCTCCTGACATTAATATCACACACTTTATTCGGCCTTTCTCTACCGTGAGTGACTCTTGGGCTTGTATTGGCTGAAATTTAGGATATAAAAAATGTGTTCTTTACCTGTTCTAAATTTTTACTTTTAACTGTAACTGCATATGTTTGCTTTCAAATGGAGTAGGTTTAGGATTTTTCGGATTTCTGTTTCATTCCTTTAGAGTTATTTAATTTCTGTAATCACACACCACTCACTTAGTTTGCATATGACGGAGCGCCTGGGCATATTTTAGTGCATTTCTACATCGTAAGTTGACGAATAAGTTGATTATCTGGTTTTCATGTACCCAGTCGGGCTTTTTCTATGTCTACGAGCGTCTCGGGTGATCCTCAAATCAGTTATGTTATTACTTGGCAATTCGTCTCCACAAATGAACCTGTTTTTTTTTTGTTTTTTTTTTGTAAACACTTTATATATATGGGTAATATAATCAGTGGTGGCTTGCAACTAAAATTAGTGAGGATGCTGGATCAGAAAATTTCTTCTTCTATGTGCCCTGTCCTTTCAGGCGATCATGACTTTCCACGTCTCCCTATCCCTGGTGGCTCCTAGCACACCTTCTCCTGTTACACCACGCAACCCTCATTCCGTCATCCACCTGATCAGCTCCTTCAAATATGTTATCCGTTGCTTTCCCCTGTCTCTTTTTCCCCTCTATCTGGCCTGCTAGTATCAGGTTCTCCAAGCCCTCCTTCCTCATTGCATGTCAAAGGAACTTCAGCTGTCTCTTTCTGATGCTCAGTATTAATTTCCTTTTTGTTTCCATCATTTCTAAGACCTCATCATTGCTCACATGCTCGATCCATGATATTCGCTGCATCCTTCTGTAGAACCACATTTCAGATGCTTCAAGTTTTTCCTTCATCTTTGATGATATTGTCCAGCATTCACTGCCATATTGAAGAACGGACAATACATAGCAATCCAGAACTCTCTTCTTTGTTTCTAGCGTAATTTTCCTGTTTCTTAATACTTTACTCAGCTTCTTTTACTCGTCCTTCGCCACGCCAATTCGCCTTCGGATCTCCGTGTCGCACTTTCCGTCTTCTAGCTATGGTTTTAATATTGTGTAAGACAAAAAATAAAAAATAAATATACATAAAATCAAAATCCTAAATGATTCTTTCTTTTTTTACTTATAAATCTTTACAGTTCAATCTTGATCCATTCATTTAAAAATGAAACCAATCCTTGTTTTTAGTCTGTCAGTTATGTGTCATACTTGATCCACTCTTAGGCGATCATGTCTCAAAAGAAACATGACTAACTGGGTAGAAGATTTTTCCGCAGTAGGTTGCCATTAATTTCTGCGGTAGACTGGTTGCCAGCCAAGGCTATAGAACCCAATTTGTCTTGTTATTTGATTCATAGCTAGAGGGAGAAGAGATGTATTATATTATTATGTAGTAATTAGTAGGGGATCAGTTTATTAGTTCATAACAATAGAAAACTGATCTCCCACTTTATGACCAGTGGAAGACAATCATGATTCCAACTATTATATTCAGTCAGTCAGTTAAGTGCCATACGTGATACACACTTTGGGCGATCATATCTCAAAAGAGAAATGACTAACTGGGTAGAAGATTTTTCCGCAGTAGGTTGCCATTAATTTCTGCGGTAGACTGGTTGCCAACCAGGGCTATAGAATCCAATTTGTCTTGTTAGTTAGCCAAGTGAATGCAACGAATTCAACTGGAATTTAAACTAGGTTTTCAAATTCTTGATTCAATATACACTGCATCACAATGCACATTGTTTTACTTTGAGCGAAAAGGTTAATTTTCTTCTCGATTCCTGGATGACCGTTGAGGAATTTTTTCTCCATTGAAAGCCCTGCAAGTACATTAAGTCTTTCAAGATTCATAATGCTCCTTAGAAATTTTTCTCTTCTTTTCAGTGTTGATTTCATGAGAATTGTCAAGAGGATTTTTATCAGTTTCGTAATTTCATTAAGAATACTGACTAGATTATTTTCTGATTTCAGTAACTCAATTTACAACATTCATGCATATCGAATCTACAATGAAATACTTTTTAGTTCCGTTTCAAGCTGAAATATTTGGGGGATTCTTTAAATCTCCCGAATATTTCTTTATTCAACACGTACCGAAGAACAACGATCATTTAAGTGCGTTCCTAAACCTCACTTGTGTTATCAACCATGATGGCTACAAACAAAGCTTCCCTACTTTCTGACCTTATCTCATCGTAGAAGGATGCTGCGGATATTGTGGACCGAGCATGTGAACAATGATGAGGTTTTAGAAATGATGGAAACAAAAAGGAAATTAATATTGAGCATCAGGAAGAGACAACTTAAGTTTCTAGGACATGCAATGAGGAAAGAGGGCTTGGAGAACCTGATACTAACAGGCTAGATAGATGGAGAAAAAAAAAAGAGGAAAGCAGCGGATAACAGATTTGAAGGCCTGAGTAGGTGGATGATAGAACGGGGGTTGCGTGGTGTTACAGGAGAAAGTGCGCTCAGAGCCACCAGGGATTGGGAGACGTGGAGGGCCACGATCGTTTACTGCTGAAAAGACAAGGCACAGAGAAGAAGACTCAACCATCAACAAGTCATTCTTAACTTTTTTTTGTTTTCTGTACATTTATTTATTTCGATTTGTTTCCTAGCTTTTCTCTCTCTTTTTTGTTCTCACACTTTCTCTTCTATCAATACCGAAAGAAAAAAAAAACAACAAACAAACAAAAAAAAAAAAAAAATCCTTTTTCTCACTTTTTCTAATTATTTTTCTCGAACAAGTTTTTGTTGACTCCCTCTTCTTCATCGCACTCTCCACCCTCTTACCCAGACTGACATTTTTATTATGAGCGTCGGTCAAAAAGAAATGCCTGCCTTTCTCGAGCCTTTTAGTGCCTATTGTTACACTAGTGGAACATATTTTAAGACATTTTCTTACAACATTTTTACTATTTTATTGATAAAATCTAAAATAGGATGTGTTTAAGCTATGTGCTAAATTACAACACACCCGTATGCTATTAAAAAAATTGAATGTCTTAAAATGTGTGTTCTACTAGTGAAACAATGGGCACTAAAAAGTGTGTTTTATTATTCTACCTCAAGCAAGGTGATAATTCCGCTAAGGCGAAAGATTCTACTGGAAGCGAAAGAGAACGAAAAAGACTTTAAAACGAACCGGAAACCCAGTTCTAAAAAGGAAACAACGTGATGCCGTAGGAAGATGGTTAATGTTTCAGATGGTTAATGATTCAGCGGTAAATGTTCGTTTTAGCTGCCGACGGCTTTCCCCCCTTCAAATATATCCAAAATAGCATTATTTCTGTGCAAATGTATATGCTGAACTCAAATCAACTGTTAGTTATTGAAGAAACTTACCTTTTTTATTTAAATGTTCATAAAAAAAAAAAAAAAAAAAAAAAAAAAGAAATATATCTCGCACTTTTTCTCTCCCGTAACTCTCACGAAGTCATGTAATTAACTGCAGAATGACGTTCTACGTAGGCAGAATTTTTTGTCGAATTTTGGCCGATTTTCTTCCTTTACTGAAACTTCCGGCGATGTACTTCCTGATCTGAGAGTAACAAGCGTAGAAATACAATAGCGCATTATTTTAATTTCCGGAAGTACATCGCCAGAAGTATCAGTAAATGAAGAAAAATAGACAAAAAAAAAAAAAAATGCCAAAATTTCTTCAAATGCGCAGTACGTCATTCTGCAGTTAATTGCATGACTTCGTGAGAGTTACGGGAGAAAAAAAAGTGCAAGATATAGTTTCGTTTTTGTTTTTTATGGACATTTAGATTAAAAAAAAAATAAAAAAATAAAAAAAAATGGTAAGTTTCTTCAATAACTAACAGTTGATTTGAGTTCAGCATATACATTTGCACAGAGATAATGCTATTTTGGATAAATTTGAAAGGGAAATGCGACGGGACTTACAACAAAAATTTACCGATTCAGCTTACAAGTTGTATGCAGAATTATCATCAGAATTAAGATTTTCATCAGTTGGCATTTGGGTATTTGTGGAATAGTGGAAGAACAAATTATACATGTTTCATGTTAAAATAGTAATTTATTAATGAAAGAATAGGTAGCAGTAAATGTTCTACGAGAAAGTTAAGGGCATCAAGATTTATTAAAAATGTTCGTAGTAGTAATTGTTGAAAAATATACGCGTGCGTGCGTACGTATTTATTGTCGTTTGTTTGTAGGAATGTCTTTCAATGGAGAAGTAAAAGGAATCAGCACGGACAGCGAAAGACGAATGACTTGAAGCTTCTCTAATTACATTTTAGCTGTGTGTCTCGCTGCTCTCATCTGGGTGTGTGACTGACGCTGACCGAGGCCTTTTATAGTATTCAGATTTTCGAACTTGATCGCTATGTCCTTTTAGTCTTGCAAATCGCTTCCATTGGTCAGAAAATCAATTTAACATCTACTTGCGAAATCCGGTTTCAACTTTTTTTTAAGCATATTGTTAATCCTTTTTCTATCTGGGAAAAACCAAGATTTCACACGTCATTGTGAATTTTTGTAAAAATGAAGAAGGTTGATTTTAAATGAATAAACCTCTACTCCTGTTCAAAACATCGGGAGGAGTGTAAACCGGACGATAATCAGACCTATCTACTTTTATTTAGGAATAAACAAATAATATTCCAGGATCCCGGTGAAGACGTTAGACGTATAGAATTGAAGTAAACATTAGAAGAAACCTGAAACCCAGTCCTAAACAGGAAACGGAGGGGAGGGGATAAATAAACCACTACTCCTAAGATAGAGGTGGCGTGTGAACAGAGCAATAGGCGAAGCTATAGATCTTAAAAGTTGTCACGTTGCATATAAGAAATAGATATAAAAAACATAGAAGGAACACTAGATAAAAAAAAAAAAAATACAAAAAGACGGTGGTGTTGAACAAATATATATTTTTGTTATGGAACTTTTTATAATCCTATCGCCCAAAACAACGCATTTTACTGCCACTGTTGAGAAGGGGGTTACATAGGAGGAACGTTATGAGAAAGAGTGACAGGTTACAGGGAGTGTCAGGTAAGAAAAAGTATGAGATTACCGATGAGAGTGGAGTTGACTGAGAAAGAAACAATGAGAGAGAGAGGATGCAAGTTAGTGAGATCGATGACTGACTTTACATTTAAATTCTTAGATATTGCAGCTATCAGGCTATCTATCTATCTATCTATTTATTTTGTATAATCATATCACCCCAAGGAAGACATTTTACTGCCACTGTTTTGCATGGGGTTACATAGGAGGAAATTTATGAGAAAGTGACAGGTTATAGGGGGTGTCAGGAAGTGGGTAAGAGAAGGATGAGAATACTGACGAGAGTTGAGTGGACGGAGAAAGGAGCATGAGAGAGGATGCAGGTTAGTGACATAGGAGATGACTATTGACACTCCATTTAAATTCTTGGAGATTGTAGCTGCCGGAGAAGAAAGTAAATGGAAGGGAATTCCACAGGCGGGAAGTGCGAGAAAAGAAGCTGTTGGAGTAGAATTTCCGTTTACATTTTATTGATTTCACAGTAAAAGGGTGGGACCTAGTTGCTAGTCTTGTTGCTCTAGTAAATTTATATATAGGGCACCAGTGAGCTAAGTTCATCATAGCAGAAGCCGTAAAAGTATTTTTAGAAGAGACACAGGGAAGCCACATTGCGCCGTTGAGAAAGTGGCTGTATCTTAACTGCCAAGTCGGGATCGATCACATTAAAGATTCTAAAACTTAAGGACACATGGCCCAATGGATATAGACGTTGGTTAGTTCCTGACTTGACTCTTAGAGTTGTGAGTTCAATACCAATCTACAGTAGTGGTGAACAAGTAACTTGCAAATGACAAAGATGAAGACAATAGTCCGAATAATATAAATACTGAGGTCAGAGGTCAGATAAAGAAAAGTTTTCAAATAAGTTTACATAATCAAGATAAGGAATTTGACAGTCTCTAAATTCAATAACCAAACACGATTTATTTTAACAGAGCAGAAAATGTAAAACTTTAAATGGTTTTTCTTCAGAAAAAGTTTATTCTAAGGTAAAAAGCGAAGCCTGGTGTCTATTTTTTTTTTTTTTAATCGTATCACCCCGAGCAAGGCAGTAACGACACTGATGTGCAGGGGGCTACGTAATAGTGAAAAGATTGGAAAAGAGAAAGCCAGAAACCACATCCTAAACAGGGAACAAGGGATGAGCCTCTACACCTGTTCAATAGACGTGGGTGGAGTGTGAACCGGGCGAAAGTGAGAAGATTGGAAAAGAGAAAGTTCTAACGTAATAGTAATATAAAAATTATTCGATGTCAGACTATATGAAATATTCATTGAAATACAAGCGGATTTTTAACGAAATTCGAACACCTCCATTTTTTTTAAATAACTGATATATTCTAAGTGGAGCTTGAATGTGGCACAAGGCTGAAAGTAGGGGGTACCCAGTGAGGATCGAACTCACTACTCAGCTGTAATGATTTTAACGAGACAAGCTAAAAAATAGTATTCTATACTTTTCAGCAGCTTCGATTTGGTTTATCCTACTTGTGGTGATGTTATGTTTAATCGAACATGCCTTCAATCTTGGTGTTTTTAAACACTTTATGCCTATACATTCTGGTTCATATTTTGAAGTTAATTTGAAATAACCTTTCATTTTTGATCAACCCGCGTAATTACAATTTTCCTTTAAATCTACAGATTGTTTTTTTTTTTAATGTTTCATTGTTATCTTTTCCTTTTTCGTTTGTCCTAGCTACTATTCTTGGTTTGCGCCTCTATTATTTCTGCTTTGTAAACATATCAATTCTATTTGCAAACTTTTTTTTTCTCTCAGGTGTCGACCTTCCATTTCTCTTTAACCTTAGCCTCAATTTCGAGACTTTTTGCCTCGCTCTTCACGCCATTCCATTATTCGTCTTCTAAATACTTTTTCTATTTTCAGTATTTTTCAATTCTCCAGTTTCACTAGAAATATTTTTATCCTCTTATTTCATTAGTAGTTCTCGGAATTCTTTTTTTCGGTTTTTTCTTAAGTCTAATAAAAAAAAAACAACTAAGGGAATAAAAGGGAGGGATATATATATATATATATATATATATATATATAATGATAATATACATGCTAAAATGTGTATAATGCTAAAATGTGTATACATGCCAAAAAGTCTGCCTTCTACCGTGCGCCCATGGCCCAGAGGTAGAACCGCCGACTGACGCCACTTCGGTCGGCTTTCAATCCTGGGTTAAAGGCCATCGGAGTCTAACCGTACTGATGAGCTGTGATACAGCGAAACAGATCTGTCTGCGGATGACTATATATATATATATATATATACACACACACACACACACACACATACATACACACTTCAATCAACCAGGACACACATTAGAAAACTGCAAATGTTTACTGATAGATTCCGATTTCAGTTCCACATACTCACGCAGAAAGCAAGAAAAATACTGGATTTTAAAATTAAATACATAAGGTTAAATAGGGACTTAGGTATTTTGAATCTTTATAAATATATATATATATATATATATATATATATATAATATCTTTGAAGAATTTGAAAAATATTTTTGAAACTTTCATAAATTATTATAATAAATTATTATAAAACATTTCTTTTAAAATTTCATTAGTAATCGAAAAAAATTTTCTTCAGACTATACTGTCCAATTTTTTTTATTTATTCAAGCAAAAAATGCTTATCAAATTAAATAACCTTAGAATTTTATTACATTTTCTATTTTACTATTCGAAGCAGATTTTCGGAAACGGGCCAAATTAAAAAAAAAAAAAAAAAAAAAAAATCTATATTCCCCAATGAGTCATGCATTTAACTAATTAAACCATTTACCGCAACAAAGTAAAATTTATTAAAAGTTCATGGATTTATGTGGAGGTGGTGGGGTAACAAATCTAAAATGATATTTTTAACAAGATTTTAAAAAATAATTTAATTCATTTGTAAATAAGTACTGAAAGTTTCATTAAAATCCGACAATTATTTGATTTTCGGGAGAATTTTCAAATTAATGTGTTTGTCACCGGCAAAAAAGTAAGTGATGTAATATTACGTTTTCCATTGTAAACTTTCGTAACCTTTTGCTTATCCGCTAACGAAAATAAAAACAAAACTTTCTGCTAAAATTTTGAACGTGTTAGAAGGAATTACATTTTTTTTTCTTTAAATAATTAAAAAAAAATTACTTTGATCTTTCCTCTTAATAATATAAATATTTTGATGGAAAAAGTCTGTATTTATTAAGTTTGGTGCCTTTTTGTTCATATTATGCTTTTTTTTTAGTTTTTTGTTTTTTTGGTTTAGTGAAGGTACAGATGAAAAATAATATTTTACGAGAGGCGTTATAAAAAAAAACAAAAAAAAAACGGTTCGAACACGATTGGTCAAAGAGGTTCATCCTATAAGTAGACTGAAGATTCGGTTGTGCCGAAAGGTTTTCATCCCCTCGCTATATATGCCACATGCATATATTTGAGATTCTATATCCTTTTCATCGTATAAGCCTTACGCGTTACAGTTCTCGGCTGACCGAGTCAGCGACGCTCTCACCCTAGACGTCGTCTCAGTTGGAGTCGATCATCAACCTCTCAGTGTTTCAATTACAAACTTCTAACAACAAGAATCCCAGATTGTGAAACATTTTTGCAATTATCTTGCATATTTTGTTACATCAATCTTGCGGCAAAATATCGAAGCAAAATTTATAAAACCGCTGTTAAGTCACAAGTTCTTTATGCAAATACCAATTCGAACAAGAAAAATAAATCACCCAAGATATTTTGGGTAAAAGAGGGTTTTCTGACGTTAGAGCCAGTGGCGATTTTACAAGCCCCTCCCTCACTTTTATAAACTTCAAACAGCTTGAGAGTAGAAAAGTCTGAGTTTTGTCTAACGGTATATCAATCTGTGTGTGTTATTTAATGCCAAAAAGGTGGGATTTTATGGTTATTTTTTTTTATGTCCGGTTATAGTGAGAAGGTTGATTTAGTCAGATTTTAATTAAATTTTTGTTTCTATTCTATTTTTATTTTAGAAAACCGAAAATATCTTCTAGTTTTGTATTCAAAAATGTTTTGCTGAGAATATTTTTCAATCAAAAATGTGCTATGGTAATAATTTTTTCTTCAAAAATGTATTGTTGCTAATATTTTTCCTTCAAAATGTATATTTTTCTGTAAAAGTCTATTTTTATACTTTCATAGTGTTTTGACCCCAGTTTTGGGCGTTAACTATTTGCCCAAAACTGGGACCCTAAAAAGGTGCTACCACTCTGGGCCAAGGTGGACCCGAGCACAACAGCAATTAAAAGTGTGGTCCCATGCTCCTCACAGCCGGATGCAGTTTACGTCATACACAGGACCGAGAGTGGAAAAGAGGGCAAGAATAGAGTAGAACTTCACTATGAAAAGTTATTCAGTTTAATTTGGTGAAGTGACATACTTGTACTCAAACTCATTTCTAAGTTATGTATACGATAGTGGTGTAGTATGTAAATGAAGACACTGCTTGAGTTTCCCCCTCCTCCTCAGAAAAATTCCCCTCAATTTCAGAGTTCTACACTCGCTACTGGTTAGAGCGTTCTTTCACAACAAACGGTCAGCAATTTAACAAAAGGAAAAGGTCATTATTTTTATATCATTTATGAAACGTTCTTTAGTTGTGACAAGCTCACAATTATGAGACAAAGATAAAACTCTACTATTGATCAAGTAAATCTTGCTGATTAGTACATTGGAATGAGACTCACAATCTTAACAATAATCATTGGGTACCATTTTTAACAAGTTCGGTAAAAATGTCTGAAATTATTTCGTTTTAGAAATAAATGAACAGAGAGAGTGAGAGAGAAAGATCTTTAAAAAATGAAACGATTTATGAGATTAGCATTTTCTTTCCTTTTACCAAAATACTCAACACCAAAATATCCGAATTCGTACAAAATGATCGTATTTTTCGCGTAAGAAACCAGTTCCGAATTATAAATGTTTGAGTTTAGTTTTACGGTATATCAGCCCCTGTGAATTATTTAAGGTGGGGTTTTAAGGGATTTTTTTATGCTCGGGTATAGTAAAAAGGTTGGTTTAGTTAGATTTTAACGAATGTTTTTTTTTCTTTTAGAAACCTGAAAATGTCTTCTAGTTGTGTATTCAAAAGTGTTTTGATGAGAATATTTTTCCTTCAAAACTGTATATTTTTCTATAAAAGTTTATTTTTATGTATATATTTCTGTAAAAGTCTGTTTTTATACTTTTATAGTGTTTTGACCCCAGTTTGAGGTTAGTTATTTGCCCATAGCTGGGACCCTAACAGGTAGTACCACTCCGGGTCAGGGTGGATCTGGGAATAACAGCAATTAAGAGATGGTTCCGTGTTCCTCAGAACTTCCCAATCTGAGGCCTTGCTGCCAGATGCAGTTTACCGTCATACTCAGGACCACCTAAATATGAATGGGTTATCTTTAAAAAAGATAGTACAACAGTCTATATTTATATGCTGAATTTTGAATCCGACGATTCATGTGGTATAAACATCCGACTAGAAAAAAAAATTGTCAATTTGCTTTGTATTATTTTGTTAATGGACATTATACTGTCCAAATCAATGGTTCCTAAGCATTTTTTCGGGATGACGCTCCCGTTGGTACCCAGCCCACATTCTCTGCGCCACTCTTAGGAACCAAATAATTAAAAAGCGAACTTTTGATTCTGATACCGTTCTACGTTTTACACTGTTCTAAAACCTTTTCGGGTTGCAACCCCCTTAACATCAGACCCACATTCTTCATGACGAACATTTTTTAATAAAATGTGTAGATTAAAAAAAGAAAAAGAATGTAGGTATTTCAACAATAAAACCTAATCTATAATAAACCAATTTAACTAATGAAAGAATAAATTAAGATCTTACCTGTAAATTACATTGTCTCCCTATTTTGAATGAAATGGCTGTGGTTGAAAAACAGAATAATCTTAGAGCCGCACCATTTCAGTTTCCTTCATTGCATTGAAAGAAGATCTACGAAACCTTTATTTAACTCTTTTTACAGAGTTTATGGCACAAGGCCGAACAGTGGGGTGGGGAAAGAAAACTCAGGATGGTCGTACACTATCTACGTTATACCTAGCTAATCAGACTCGTGACCCAGACATACATTACAATTTGTCGCAATCACCATAAAAACGTATCCATCAACACACAAACCATCTCGCACCATAATACCGCAGTGCATTCTGGGGACCTAAGATCTACGAAACCGCTGAAGCCTCGTTCAACTAAATATAATTTTGAGAATGTAGTAAAGTACATGTTTATTTTATTCCACACGTGTAGAGAATAAGTCAAAAGTATTTATTTTACTACTAAAAATGTTGATATGATTGTCGGAACTTTAGCCTCATAAATATTCCTCGCTTAGATTTTATGGAAAAAAATCGTCCCTGTGGTTGTCATACCATCCTATCATCCGTGGGCATGTGGATAAATTCTATTTGCCGCCCCGGTGGAAAAGGTTAGCAAGCTTGTCTCGCTAGAACCATTACAAGTGCTCTATACTTTCGGTCTTGTGCCATATCTAAGGTACACTTAGAAAATTGTTTGCGACCACTAACACGTCATTCCGTCGTCGTAGTCCGCTCTAGCGGTGATATTTACTCTTCTCCCACACTTGAGAGAGATGTGGCATAAGGTCTATTTTTAATGTGGGGAACATGAGCGCGTACGCCCAGGTAATTGGTCAAACATTACCTATCCATCGCGTTAGCGGTGGATAGGTTCTAAACTGGTCTTAAACTGATCTTATTCTGTCTTAATTGGTCATTCGGACTCCCGGCCTTCCGGCTGGGGTCGAAAATGACCAAATAAGATCAGTTTAGACCGGTTTTGAACTTATCCATTGCGGTGGATAGGTAATGTTTTGACCAGTACCTGGGCGTACACGCTCAGGTTCCCCACGTTAAAAAAGACCTTGTGTCACATCTCTCAAGTGGAGGAGAAGAGTAAATATCCCCAGGCTGAAGCTGAGTTGGCGGGGCCAAAGACGGCGCGCTCCGCTTTAAACACAATCTGTTCAAGTGCGCAAGCGGATATATCCTATCTACCACCTACCCTTTCTGAATCATTCCACCACCCCGGTTACTTCGACGTGGTGTAATGGTCAACAAGATCAATTACAACAAAGTAGTGAATTCGTTTCTCACGTGTGCTACACTCTTCCCACCGACTCAAGAGGTGGGCGTTATTGCCCAGTTTGGGAATGACTGGTTTCAATAGATAATTTCACATTTACAACGTTTTGCTTAGTTTAACAGAAGACGACAATGGATACAATCAATTGAGTCTCGATATTAGTTAGTTCTACAGTAGGCACTCTAGATTAGCTTGATACTTTCAGGTTCTGATAATTGCAATAGTAACCAACCAAAAGAAATATTAAAATATATTTTGTATATGATTCTATCAATATTCGATTGACAGCAATGTAATATTAAAAATGAGAAGAAAAGAATCTTGTCTACGCCTTAAGATGGCAGTGAAAATCATTGTTTTCCGACAGCTATACATAACCAAGAATATTTCGAAAGATTTATGTAATATATTTATTTATTTTTGTAAAATTTACAAAAAATGTGGCACAAGGCCTAGGATGAGGATTAGGGAAATCCGACCTTCAACTGTTTTAAGATAACTTAGCTAGCCTCATCCACTTACCCAAGCAGACTATACAATGTTCCTTGCACCAAAACATCACATTCTTACTACAAACACTGTGAAAATCTAACTATTCCCAATATGTACAATTTTTGTGGGGAGTGGGGAATAACGACTAACCCCAATGAATATTTATACAATGGAAAATCTATTTACATGAAACTAAACGAAATGGTGCTAGTAATACCCCCCACCACACACACAATTTTTAATCGTGACAGAAAACACCAGTTCGTCGGACGAAAATTTTTGCTTGTATAAATTTGAAGTCATTCATCAAAACATACTCATTAACTCACCCAAAAGATATGTAATAGTTGATTTTCGAAGCGCCGCTTAGATGCGGCACAAAGCCGAAAGTATGGGACACCTAGTGAGGATCGAACTCACTAATCAATTGTAATAGCTGCTTGCAAGACAAGCTTGCTAACCATTACACCACGCCAAGGTGCCCCAAAAGAAATGTCATAGATTTGTCCAAGTTCGGACCTCTTGAGAACATTAATAAGCATATGTGTGTGTGTGTGTGGGAAGGGGGGTTGATAAGAATGTCCTTCACTTCACGTGTCCCTCATTCTCCTTTCAATTTGTTTAAATTAAAATTGCTTGGCGCTGTTTAAACTGACTTATTTGCTCGAAAGAAAATAGGAAAGAAATTTTTAAACACTTTGTAGAATGTTTTTCATGCAATTGCGAACTAAGAAAAGGGACAACATCATTAGTAAACAGTTATCAATGACGTAGTAAACAGTTATCAATGACGTAGTAAACAGTTATCAGTGGCGTAGTAAACAGTTATCAATGGCGTAGTAAACAGTTTCAAAACATTTGAAAATAAAAACAAAGTACAGATAAGACTAAGAAGTGAGGGTTAGATTTGACAGTCTCTATATTATGAGTGGAACTCCCTTTCGAAAATAATTAAAAAAAAAAAGTCAATATCTTTCGATTCCGATAAGGCTTGAAAAGGTCTAATAAATACTAATCAATAAAAATTATCACCTAAATATTCACCTTATTTTTTTTTTACGAGGGTACCATTCATTTTCGATTCTATTGAACAGGTGTAGAGGCTCATCCCTTGTTCCCTGTTTAGGATGTGGTTTCCGGCTTTCTCTCTTCTAATCTTTTCACTCTTACGTAGCCCCCTGCACATCAGTGGCGTTACCGCCTTGCTCGGGGTGATATGATTAAAAAAAAAAAAAAACAAATATTGGAACTCGGTCGAAGGTCTTATGAATGTTAATTTAGAAAGATTATCCCTACATTCATCCCTACTTTTTTTTACGAAGGGACCAATCATTTTCGATTGTAACAAAAACTGTGGCTCGCGGAAGGTCTAATGAATTATAATCTAGAAAACATCCCCCCAAGCATATTTTCTTATTCTCACAAAGGGGACCAGTCATTTTTTATTCTAACAAATTCTCATGGAAGTAATAATGAATGCTAATCGAGAAAAGATATCCTTCAAATATTCTTGCTATTTTTTACGAGGGAACCAACCATTTTCGATTCTAAACAAAATATTGGAGCACAAGGAAGGTCTGATGAATGCTAATCTCGAAAAAATATCTTTTTTTTTACGAGAGGAAAGTCATTTTCGATTCTAACAAATATTCTGTGTCGAGGAAGGTTGAATGAATGTTAATCTTGAAAAAAAAAAACATCCCCAAATATTCTTATTTGTTACGAGTGGACCAGTCATTTTTGATTTTAACAAATATTGTGCTTCAAAAAAGGTCGAATGAATGCTAATCTAACATAACTGTTTTCCAAACATTCTTCTCTATTTTTTTCGCGAGGATCGATCAGTTTAACCGAATCGGTAGACATCTGAAGAAGATCAAAGGATACAACAGTGGTAACTATGTGATAATAACAACAAAGACATGTAAACCGCTAACTTTCCTCGTCCCAGAAGAACCCAGACGAGGCTCAGCCGAAGAGCAGAGTCTCGTCTGGGGAAAAATATACAGATGCCAGGCCCTGCATAAGGCAGGGTCAACGGGAAATTTTTGGGGTTTAAGGGGTCGGAGTTGCTACAATAAAATGACTGTGTCGCATCCAGCCTCAGTGGGAAGGCCCGTAGAGACCCAAATATATGTAATTATAAGAATCCCCCCCCTTTTTTTTAAATCAAAAACAGCCTAAGAAAATCTTTCAAATTTTATATACGAACGTAAGGTATCGGATAGATAATGTTTATCGAAACACTGATATTCTATGCCGTTAAATACGGTAAATTTGGATTTTTGAATTTGTCATTTCTCCGAAAATCCAGCCTCAGTGGGAAGGCCCGTAGAGACCCAAATATATGTAATTATAAGAATCCACCCCTTTTTTTAAAATCAAAAACAGCCTAAGAAAATCTTTCAGATTTTATATACAAACGGGAAGTATAATAGAAGAAACTGTTACCGATTCGGGTAACATTCAGGGTATTTATAGCTGTTCACTTCATTAAATATACGGAGATTGATTGTCCTCGTTCCGCGGTTCATAATTACGGATATCTTGCTTTGTTCTTATTTTGTACTGTACAGTTATTTCTCACCCTGTTTCCACTGAGCTAGGTGCTGTAGGCTTGGATGTGCGGTTGGTGTAATGGCTTTGAATTGTTAATCAGAGAGCTGAGTTTCAATTCCTGTTGAGTTCGCTATATTCACTTACGCACAAATACACTTGGGAAAGTATGAATACACTTCTCCCCATGCTATGGGTTAATTAGTAAGACTAGTATTACAAAATCTTTATTACACCCCCACCCGCCAAAAAAATAAAAATTCCTATAATCTAAAAAATATTCTTTGGCTTTAGATAACCTGCACAGGGTTGATAAGCCTTAAAAAACAAATCAATCAATGTTTCTATTAAGTTAAAGTCTGTACTATTCGACCAAGAGATTGAAAAATGGTCGGGAGATTAGGATGCGGACTTTGTTTGATCCTTGAATTAATAAGATTAAAATTGAAAAAGAGACCCAGATTTAGTTTACCGAAGAAAAAGTTATCAGCAACTGTTTAAATTAAAATCTAGCATACACTCCTATTGTTGAAGTTTATCGTTAAAATAGACCATTCACTTATGTAAAGGGGTCAAGAAGAGAATATCGTTCCCTAACATCTAATAACAAGTTGAAGTCACAGATTTTCGTTGTTAGTAATCCATTACGCTAACAACAGATCAGGTGGGTGGGGTGGTTTTCAAGACGTTTAACTTGAGTTCGCTTGGAAAAAAAAGTCAATGATTTTCGTCAGTTTAGGCAAAAGGAGAAGGACTTAAGTAGATCCCTACGCAAACCTATCGTTCGAAAACAAAATAAACTTTAGCAGTTAACAACTATATCACGTTGAAGTAACAGTTCTCATCGGAGCACTGAAATTGTTTTCGGCCATATTAGGCTGAAACATCAGTTCTCGGCCGATTACTAAATTTTAGGCAACATCACAGAAAACGCGACACCTAAGGTTTAAAATGAGTTTTTGAAAATGAAAAATCTGTTTTAAAGGAGAGCACTTTTTACAAACAATTTACCGCCTTTGCTTACTCTATTTCACTACCTCTAAATCTTGTGCGTATATTTACTTTCACTCAGGAAAGCCTTACTGGAAGTATACGAAACAACAACCCGCTCTACCTATTGCAATTGTAATGGTCGGGTATGCTTAAAAATCTTCCCCGTCAGCTCCACGATTTTTTTTTTTCATCCCAATGAATAATGAGTAGCAGTAAAAATAAATGTTTACGATTGGTTTCCCATTTCTCATTTATATCCAAACCATCTCATGGAACTAGTTTTCCTCCGATATTGCCGCTCTGCTTCGGGGTGTGGGTGGTGATTTCCTAAGCGTAGCTTAGACGTAGCGCCCAAGGCTGCAAATATGGATCACCCAGTGAGAAACAAACTCGCTACTTAGTCGTAGTTAATCTACCGAGACAAGCTTATTAACCGTTACACTACGCCCAATTATCACGATTTACTAAGCGTAACTTCAGTTAAGTGCCATACGTGATACACGCTTTGGGCAATCGTATCTCGAAAGAGACATGACTAACTGGGCAGAAGATTATCCCGCAGTAGGCTGCCATTGCTTTCTGCGGTAGACTGGTTGACAATAGAACCCAATCTCTCCTATTATTTAGCCTATAACTGGAGGGAAGAGATGGATTAATACCTTTACCGGGGTATTTGTACATAAGTGAATGCAAGGAATTCAAATGGAATTTGAACTCGGCTTCCCGATTTGTCGTTCCGAATCGATATCCATTGCACCACAACGCACATCCAAGCGTAACTTAGTAAGGCCGAAAGTCTGGGGGCACCTAGTGAGGATCGAACTCACTGCTAGGTCGTAATTGATCTAGTGCGCTTCGGGATATGGATGTGACTATAGAGATCAGGTCGGTGGGGTGGTTTTCAAGACGTTTACCTTGAGTTCGCTTGGAAAAAAAGTCAATGATTTTCGTCAGTTTAGGCAAAAGGAGAAGGACTTAAGTAGATCCCTACGCAAACCTATCGTTCGAAAACAAAATAAACATTAGCAGTTAACAACTATATCACGTTGAAGTAACAGTTCTCATCGGAGCATTGAAATTGTTTCTGGCCATATTAGGCTGAAACATCAGTTCTCGGCCGATTATTAAATTTTAGGCAACATCACAGAAAACGCGACACCTAAGGTTTAAAATGAGTTTTTGAAAATGAAAAATCTATCTTGAAGTCATTATTTTAGTTTTAATTTCAAGCTAATACATTAAATTAATATTTCAAGTAAACAAAATACTTTACCGTATTTCAAAATGTTAATGGTTTTCGCTTATATTTTTTACCAGAGCTCATATTGCAATTTTTGACCCTAATGTTTTTCTCTATCACTCCGTATTACTGGTTCCTATATTGTTTTCATCCCTATGCTTGGTCGGCTTAGGAGAGTTTTGTAGCCTAGCATATGTACTGATTCCTTAAGTTTACATAGTTTCCAGTGGCATTCTCTATTATTTCAACTTCCTCCCATAGGCTACAGCAGTGGTGAACAAGTAACTTGCAAGGTTAGAGGGAGATACTTCATGACTTCCAATCGAGGCGTTACGCAAGGAATGAGGATGATATACCCCAGTGATTGTAATAAAGAGTTCGGTTCGAAATTCCTAGCACCTGAAGAAGTCCGGAGCGTAGAACGGCCGAAATGTCGTACAAATGGCAACAAACATGAGGACAATAGTCCGAATACTGTAAATACTGTAAATACTACCTCACCTCAGAAATATAGAAAAATACTGACTGGAAGGACTATTTTTGTTATTGTATTTTTCTTCGAATATAGCACCCTTTTCAGTTATCTTCCATTGGAATTTAATTTTTTTACTAAAAGAATTTTCCAAAATTAAAACATAATTTTCTGAAACTTTATTTAAGGAATATTAGCTGATTTACAGTACAATTAATCTGATTTGAAACAAATATTATTTACTTAAGTTTAATATCTCAGAAAGGAATTTTTTCAACACTGCGGTAGCTGTTTTTTCTTTTTTTTTTTTTTAGCTGCTGACTTGTTTGACAGCGCCTTATGGCAGACTTATATTTATCTAATGTTCTATGGAGGCTTTAGTAATTAAAAAAATTGAATATAACGTGAATGCCTTTTTTAAGTACTCAGTAATCTTAAAAATTAAAGAAAACATTTTCTATTTTATTGAATTTTAGATAGTTTCTGGTTTTAATTTGACGATAGTTATCGCTCTTATTTTCTGATAATGTCGTATGTGGGCCATCGTATAACCAAAATCGGAACATTTACACACACACACACACACACACACACACAAAAAAAAGCATCAAAATTATTTTAAAATTATTGCTGTTTGATGATTTGTACTAAGCTTTTTCCTTTATGGATAATCAATAGAGTTTTTACTTAATATCATCTAAAATGGTGAAATTAATACATAATTTTAAAAGATGTAAAAATTCAACAAATTGTGATTAAATTTTTGATAAGATATTGTAAAAATTCATTATTCATTGATTTTTTTTCTTAAGAGAATAAAGTCCTTAATATATCTTTTTTTATAGAAACAATTAAAAGTTTTTCTAATTAAATAATATCATAGATTTATTGTACTTTTTATTTTACGAACCAGAGCAGATTTTCAGTAAATGGTGTTTCTGTTTAAATTATCCAAGAAGTCCTGCTTTTAACTAATATAAATAGGAATTCTAATTTATCGAAATTTCATAAAATTAAGTAAACGGTAAAATATTTTTGACATTTGTTACAGATGTAAAAAAGAAAATATTTTCTACCGAGAGTTTCTTAAAAGAAATTCGTTTTTAATAAGTTTTTAAAATTTAATTAAATCCGACAATTATTTGATTTTTGTAAGAATTTTCAAACCAACATTTTTTTTTGTTTTTTGTTGTTTGCTAAATGTGCATTTCCCATATTAATATTTAGTTCATCCGTTGATGCAAGAAAACAAGATTTCTAACCAAAATTTCGAAAGTGCTAGAAAGGATTAAAAGTTTACTTACTTTGGTCCTCTTTCCTCTTAATAATAACATAAACAATTTTTTACAATAAAACATTGTTTTATCAAGTTTGAGGCTTTTTTCGTCATGGAGGTACTTACTAAAGTAACTTTCGGTCATTTCACGTTTAAACACTAGTTCTCGTCTGATCAACAAAGTTAAGCAATGTCAGTACACAGATTGGTGATTGCTGGGGGAATGCCAGGTGCTTTAAGCTGCGTGAAAGGGCTAGCAACCTGGCGTTGGATACAATCTCCCCACTTAAACAAACAGAAACCCTCGATATGTGGAGGTGAGACTGACGGGTAGCAAGATGGTTGTTAACTTCTCACTCGCCCAACACCATTTTCGTACCTGGAGTTAAGCGAGTGCGGAGTTAACAACCAGGTATTATAGAGATACGGATTTCAATTAAAGTGATATATTTCCATCAGAAAAGGAGGGTTAAGAAAACTTTCTTTTTTTCTTTTTTTCTTTTTTTTGTCAAGAGACTAATAGAAAACTCACTTTCAATAGAAAGGAAGTGATAAGGGTAAATTTTCGTTGTAAGTCCCGACGCTTTTCCCCTTCAAATTTATCCAAAATAGCATTATCTCTGCGCAAATGTATATGCTGAACTCAAATCAACTGTTAGTTATTGAAGAAACGTACTTTTTTTTTATCTAAATGTCCATAAAAAAAAACGAACTATATCTCGCACTTTTTCTCTCCCGTAACTCCCACGAAGTCATGTAATTAACTGCAGAATGACGTACTGCGCATTTGAACGAATTTTGGCAGATTTTTGGTCGATTTTTCTTCATTTACTGATACTTCCGGCGATGTACTTTCGGTTATGAAAGTAATGCGCTATTGTATTTCTACGTTTATTACTTACATTACCGGAAGTACATCACCGGAAGTTTCAGTAAAGGAAGAAAATCGACCAAAATTCAAAAGAACATTTCTGCCTACGTAGAACGTCATTCTGCAGTTAATTACATGACTTCGTGAGAGTTACTGGAGAGAAAAAGTGCGAGATATAGTTCGTTTTTGTATGGACTTTCAAAGCAAAAGTGGTAAGTTTCTTCTATAACTAATTGTTGATTTGAGTTCAACATATACATTTGAACAGAAATAATGCTATTTTGGATAAATTTGAAGGGGGAAAAGCCGTCGGCACCTAAAACGAACATTTACCGTGATAAGGCCAGCTTGGCAGACTTGCGCATTTCCCACCGAAATTGCTATTTTAGTTGTTCGTTTTTTGTTGTTTTTTTTGTTTTTTACCTCTCAAATTTATTGCTCCTATGTATGACGGTAAACTGCATCCGGCAGCAAGGCCTCTGATTATGAGGTTGTGAGGAGTATGGAACCACCCCTTAAATGCTATTGTTCCCAGGTCCACCCTGACCCGGAGTGGTAGCACCTGCTAGGGTCCCAGCTATGGGCAAACAGTTAACTCCCAAGCTGTGATAAAAACACTTTCTTCTTCTATGTGCTCTGTCCCTTCAGGACGTAGGCGATCATGGTTTTCCACGTCTTCCCTATCCCTGGTGGCTCTTAGCACGCCTTCTTCTGTTACACCATGCAACCCTCGTTCCATCATCCACCTGATTATATCTTTCAAATATGTTATCTATTGCTTTCCCCTCTCTCATTTTCCTTCTATCTGACCTGTAAATATCAAGTTCTCCAAGCCACCCTTCCTCATTGCATGTCCCAGGAACCTCAGTTGTCTCTTCCTGATGCTAGAAATATTTACATAAAATTAGACTTCTATAGAAAAATATACATTTGTTGAAGGAAAAATATTACCAGCAATACATTTTTGAGAAAAAATTATTTTCAGCAAAACATTTTTTAATACGAAACTAGAAGTCATCTTCAATTTTCTAAAATAAAAAAAAATTTAAAAAAACTAATCAAAATCTGACTAAATCCACCTTCTTAATATAACCGAACATTAAAAAAGAATATCTTACAACCCTACCTTTTGGGCATTAAATAACCCACAGAGGTTGATATGGCGTTAAACAAAGCTCAAACTCAAACTTATTGATATCTACTAAACTTAGCTGTACTAAGGCAATACTTACAAAGAAGAACTGAGTCGAAGACTGTAATGCGCTAATCTTCCAAGTTTAAAAAAAAAACTCCTAGCTTTCAAAAAAAAAAAAAATCTAAATTCTGGCTTTCTTATTTCGGCTTGAAAATGAAACACTGGCGATGAAATACGCAACTATTTCAGCCACCAAGCAGGACATTTCCCTTTTTGTAATTGATTCACTTGTTTATATATCTAATTATATAACAGTCAACCAATTAAATGCCATACGTGATACACGCTTGGATGACCATGTCTCGAAAGAGATATGATTGACTGGGCAGAAGATTTTCCCGCAGTAGGTTGCCATTAATTTCTGCGGTAAATTGGTTGCCAACCAAGGCTTTAGAACCTAATATGTCTTGTCATTTGACCCATATCTGGAGAAAATAAACTATATATATATATATATATATATATAGTCAGCTGACACACGTGTTTAACGTCTAACATTTATTTATATTCTTGGATTATATATATATATATAATGTTCAAACAAATCATTTCATATATATATATATATATATATATATATATGATTTGTTTGAACATTATTTTTGATCGGTACTCGTATTTAAGTAGATATTCTGTTTATAATCAAACAGTATTATATATTTATTTCTACCGACCGGATTATTTACGATAATTTTTTATTACGAAAATGTGTGTCATTCGGCAGGATTCGAACCTGCGACCCCTATCAACATAGGGGAAGCCACCATGTGATCTGGCGCGTCACAGTATTGAGGTGAAGTACTAACTGCCCTACATGATACACGCTTTGGGCGATTAGGCCTGACTTCCAGTTGAATTCCTTGCATTTACTTACACACAAATACTCTTGGGAAAGGAATTAATCCGTCTCTTCCCTCCAGTTATGGGTTAAATAATAGAATAGTTTGGGTTCTCTAGCCATGGCTGGCAACCAGTCTGTCGCAAAAAGCAATGGCAACCTACTGCGGAAAAATCTTCTAGCCTAAACCCAGCTTTGCTATCCACTTGCTGAAGCCCGTCAAGTATGTTACGTGCTGCTTTCCCCTGTCTCTCTTTCCTTCTATCTGACCTGTGAGTATTAAATTCTCCAAGTCCTCCTTCCTCATTATACGTCCCAGGAACTTTAGTTGTCTTTTCCTGGTGTTTATTATTAGTTTCCCTTTCGTTTCTATCCTCTTCAAAACCTCATCGTTGCTCACATGTTCGCTCCATGGTATGAGCAACATCCTTCTGTAGAACCACATTTCGGTTGCTTCAAGACACTTCTTCATCTTTGACGAGATTGTCCAACATTCACCGCCATATTAAAGAACAGACTTTACATAATAATTCAGTACTTCAGTTCTTTGATTCAAGCGAAATTTTGCTGTCTCTCAATAATCTACTCCGTCTGGAATGCATTCTTGGCCATACCGATGTCACAATTTCCGCCTTCTGTTAGATCACTTCCCAGGTATTTAAATTCTGTACCTGTTTGATTTTAGTATCCCCCACCTGTAGTAGGTATTTTGGGCTTCTTTTTGTTTAATAATTCAGTTTTCTTGTAGTTTGATTCTAGTTCTTTCTTTCTGCTTTCTTCAGCTACAATACATTTTTGAAAAAAATTATCATAAAAAAAACAAAACAAAACAAAAATGACTATTATTAAAAAAAAATATTACATATTCTATCCATACAAACCTATTCTAAAAATATTGTCGGCATTAAAAAAAAAAACACCGAGGTTGATGTACCGTAAAACAAAATAAACCAAACTAATATTATTAGAAAGTTTTCATCTGTGAGTATTATAATATATTTTTTAAATATCATTGAATTCTTAATGGGTTAAATAACAGGACAGATTGGGTTCTATAGCCTTGGCTGGCAACCAGTCTACCGCAGAAAGTAATGGCAACCTACTGCTGGATAATCTTCTGTCCAGTCAGTTATGTCTCTTTCGAGATATGATCGCCCAAGCTTGTATCACGTATGGAATTTATCTGACTGATCCTCACCCTGAAGTCTTCTGGTGTCTTTTGGGGGGGGGGCGTTTTCAATAATTAACATGGTTATCCTTTCTCTTTATTACCCAACCGAACAGTCTGTTACGGACACAAAAATCGCTGCTGTTTTAAAGATCAGTCAGTTGAGTGCCATACGTGATACACGCTTGGGCGATCATGTCTCGAAAGTGACATGACTGACCGGGCAGAAGATTATCCCTCAGTAGGTTGCCATTACAACCAAGGCTATAGAATCTAGTCTGTCCTGTTATTTAACCCATAACTGGAGAGAAGAGACGGATTAATACCTTTCCCAAGGGTAAGTGAATGCAACGAATTTGACTGGAATTCGAACTCGGCTCTCCGATTTCGCGTTCCGAGTCGATATCCACTACACCACAACTTTTAAAAGAACGATGAAAGCTTAATTGATTCTTATCTATTTGGGTGTTCGTCTCTTAATGTTATCTATCTTATTCTAACCTTATTTATAAATGGAACTTTGTCTGTGTGTGTGTCCGTTACCTATAGACTCCGAAACGGCTGAACCGATTTTCTTGAAAATTTACAGTTATACTATAAGCGTCTGCGAGTGTTCTTAGATTGGTTTTGTGTCGAGGTACCCCCGATAAATACCGAAAATCGATAATCGAAAAAATCGGGTTATAGAAGGAGTGGTCCGATTTTAATCAAATTTGATACACTCATAGACAAAGGCATCAGAAACGATATTCAGAAGTTTCATGGTTGCAGTTCTTACAATAGTGCAGAAAATCGATAATATATATATATATATAAAAGGCAAGATGTTTGTGTGTGCGTCTGTTTATCTGCCTGTATGTCTGTATTTTTTTCAGCCCTTTTATTTTAGTTTTTGATTCGGGTTTGGCTCTAAGTAGGTATAATTGTAGTTCTTAGTCTCAGCCATGACACCATTTACTCAGAGGATTTATTTAGCCTTCAAATTCAGTTTACGACGATAAAAAGCTTATTTGATATCGATACCAGGAAATCAAAATTTGACTTACATCCATTCATTTTTTTTTCCCAGTCTACGGTTTCGCTTTAACTGGAAACAATTATTGCTTTTTTGTCTTTCGTGCCAACGTCCAAAGAGTTTGATCTCCAGGACCATGGATTAGTTTTAAAGCTTCCATTGCATCCGAGCAACGCCGGGCTATACTGCCAGTTATTAATAAATTGGGAGTGCTAACCCTCGTTCAACATGAGAGCGTTACAGACAAATATATTCAAATACGCTGGTTTCTTATACGATAAGATTGCTACTTAAAATCGCACGAAGCAAAACTTTACTAGAGTGACCCAAATAGATGACGATTTGCCTAAATTCTTTTCTTCTTTCTTTTAAAACGTTTTCTCCTTCACTACTTCTGTCCCTAATCCTCAAGTATTTATTATTTTCCCCATCTTATGTCTCATCTCTTTCTATTTTTTATAACTACAAAAGAACATAAAAATTCTAATTTCAGACAAAATTAATTGAATTCCACAATGCCCATAAAATGTCAAAAAAAAAAAAAATTGTTTATCTCTCTTTTTACGTCCCTTAATTTACAATGATTGGTCACGCTGGATAACGAACTACGCGGAACGAAGACCGTTAACGCAGATAACGAACACAATTACTCTAATAGTAGCGGATTAATTCCCGTCATAGATCTGTGGACTGGTGATGGTTATGGCTGAGGTTCGGTTCAAATGTACTTCAAGCTGTCATTCACTTCCTGAGAAGCGGGTGGGGAACTGATGCGAAAGCTGATTGTCACCCGGCAAAAAGTTGTCTTCTTGTCGGTGAAATTTACGACATCTATAGGCGAAATGAGCTCTCGGTATGGCCAAGTTTATAAACCTATGACCCAGTCATGAACAAGGCCAGTGTAAAAGTCTCATCCCCACCGAATCTATGATGCCCCCGAATTTATGATACGGATTCCCCCACTGTACTACATGTTAATTTTCATAAGGTGGTATTCGTATGAAATACAAATTTTATGATAACCTAATTATGTCCAGTAAAGGATCATATGCAATATAAGTGAACAATTCAACTAGTAAACTTAAAAATAAGTATCAGTCAGTCAATTGCCATACGTGATACACGCTTGGGCGATCATGTCTCGAAAGAGACATGACTGACTGGGCAGAAGATTATCCCGCAGTAGGTTGCCATTGCTTTCTGCGGTAGACTGGTTGCCGACCAAGGCTACAGAACCCAATCTATTTAGCCCATAACTGGAAGGAAGAGACGGATTAATACCTTTCCCAAGGGTATTTGCGCGTAAGTGAATACAATGGATTCAACTGGAATTCGAACTCGGCTCCTCGGTTTCTCGTTCGAAGCCGATATCCACTATACCACAACGTTCATCCTAAAAAATAAGTATAACTTATCTAAATACAAATTAGAGAGATGTCGTAATATATAATTCCATCTAAAATAAACCAACAATGTTTTGTGGTCAACTTAAGATTGTTCTTGTTAAAAGTTAAATACACATTCCTCATAATGAATAAAAATAGTAAGTTTTATATAACGATTTTTTTACAGTATTTACATTATTCGGACTATTGTTCTCATCTTTGTTGCCATTTGTACGACGTTTCGGCAGTTGTACGCTTCAGCCTTTTTCAAGTGCTAGGAATTTCGAACCGAACTTTATTACAATCACTGGGGTATATCATCCTCATTCCTTCCGTAAAGCCTCGATTGGAAGGCATGAGTTATTTTCCTCTAACACTGCAAGTTTCTTGTTCATCACTGCTGTAGCCTGATATTGAACTCACAACTTTAAGGAGGGAGATAACTTATGACTTCTAATTGAGGCTTTACGCAAGGAATGAGGATGATATATCCAAGTGATTGTAATAAAGGGTTCGGTTCGAAATTCCTAGCACCTGAAGAAGGTCGGAGCGTACAACGGCCGAAACGTCGTACAAATGGCAACAGGCATGAGTCCGGATAATATAAATACTGTAAATACTACCTCATCTCAGAAATATAAGCAAATACTGACTGGAAGGACTATTTTTGTTGTTGTATTTTTCTTCGAATATAACACCCTTTTCAGTCATCTTCCATTGGAATTTTATTCTTTTTACTAAAAGAATCTTCCAAAAAATAAAATATAATCTTCTGGATTTTTATCTAAGGAATATTAGCTGATTTACAGTACAATTAATCTGATTTGAAACAAATATTATTTACTTAAGTTTAAAATATTTAAGAAAGGCATTTTTTAACACTGCAATAGCTGTTTTCTTTTTTTTTTTTCTTTGGCTGCTGACATGTTTGATAAGAAGGGAGATAACTCATGGCTTTCAATCGAGGCTTTACGCAATGAATGAGAATGATATACCCCAGTGATTGTAATAAAGGGTTTGGTCCGAAATTCCTAGCACCTGAAGAAGGCCTGAGTGTACAACGGCCGAAACGTCGTACAAATATCAACAAAGATGAGGACAATAGTCCGAATAATGTAAATACTGTAAATACTACCTCATCTCAGAAATATAGACAAATACTAAAGCGATTTTTTAGCATGATCAAAATAAATGCACGGATTTGCACCAAAATAGACCCCGGAAAGACGTTAAAATTCGTGAATTTTTTTTCTTTTAATGGTCAGTTGTACTAGTCATGCTTACCCTCTCCCGGTAGTCGAAGTTTCCAGAATACCTCCGTTTTACCCCAAATAGAAAAACTGATTTTAAATTCTATTTTCATTTAAACCAATATCCTCATCTTTGTTGTTATAATCACAACATTTCGACTGTTCTGCTCTCCGCCTTCTTCAAGTCTCTCTCATTCTGAGTAAGCTTCAGGGAACTCAGAAGTTAACTTTTCATTTAATCTACGTGGGTAAATTGTTCTCATTCCACCATCTTTAAATTTCTTGTTTTTCATTTTTTTTTTACTTTTTTCAGCGCAGTAATATCGATTATTACATAAAGTTTCCAGTTATTAAAAAAATTGGAAAAATTTCAATATTTAAACAATTTTAGTGGGGGCTCAGTTTCTCATACAACATTATAGTAAATCGATCCTCCATTTTGGAACACTCGTATTGGGTCGCTTTGTTTTTTTTTTTTTTTGCGGGGGGGGGGGGGGCGAGTTGTTCCTTCGATGGCATCTTCCTTTATTTTGAGCATGCTAAAAAATCGCTTTAGTATTTGTCTATATTTCTGAGATGAGGTAGTATTTACAGTATTTACATTATTCGGACTATTGTCCTCATCTTTGTTGCTATTTGTACGACGTTTCGGCCGTTGTACACTCCGGCCTTCTTCAGGTGCTAGGAATTTCGGACCAAACCCTTTATTACAATCACTGGGGTATATCATTCTCATTCATTGCGTAATGAATTGAAAGCCATGAGTTATCTCCCTTCTTATCAAGACTGGTCTTATTAAAAAATTTCGCAAAGGATTCAGTTGTTGAACATGCGCAAGCAAAAAAGTTAATTGCACAAGATCGATTTACTATAAGGTTATATAAAAAACTGAGCCACGCCCTCTAAAATTGTTTAATATTTGGAATTTTTACAAATTTTTTGTCAATCGAAAAGTTTAAGGTTTAATCGATAAGATTGCACTGAAAAAAGTAAAAAAAAAAAAATTGATAATCAACCAATTTACAAGTGGTGGTAATGTCGTACAGGCGAGTTATTACAAAATGGAGGATCAATTTACTATAACGTTGTATGAAAAACTGAGCCCCCCCTACCATAAAAAAATTAATATTGAAATTTTTCCAAATTTTTTTTTTTAAGGTGTAATTGATAAGATTGCATTGAAAAAAGTAAAAAACAAAAAACAAAAACAAAAACAAAAAAACAAAAACAAAAACAAAAAATGAAAAACAAAAAATTTAAAGGTGGTGGTAGTCTCCTTGAGATCCTTTGTATCTCTTATTAAATGTTGTCTTTTTGCTATCTCCCCATAATAGTCATTCATTTACTCAAAACTCGCTAGGTAGGCTATACGTTGTTTTTTTTCTGATCCTCTGTTTTCGATTTGTCCCAATTTGCACGATCACGAGGGTGATGTTCCCCGACACCCCCAAAGACATACCTCTTTTGCAGGAAGGTGCTAGATTCATCATTTGGCTTCTGAGGCGTCCTTAAAGGGATAATACTGAAGAGGCATGAGTAATTTTATTCTTAGTCTATGGATGCGTGAGCTGCCACTTGAAACCCGACCTTATGTCAAATTCAGCTTAAGTTGCAGGTTGGGATATGCGTTGTAGTGTAATGGATATAGGGCCCGAAAGAGAAATCGGAGGGCTAGGATCGAATTTCAGTCGAATTCGTTCCATTCAGTCAGTCAGTCAAGTGCCATACGTGATACACGCTTTGGGCGATCATGTATCGAAAGAGACATGACTGATTGGGTAGAAGATTATCCCGCAGTAGGTTGCCATTGCTTTCTGCGGTAGACTGGTTGCCGACCAAGGCTATAAAACCCAATCTGTTCTACTATTTATCCCATAACTGGAGGGAAGAGACGGATTAATACCTTTCTCAATGGTATTTGTGTGTAAGTGAATGCAAGGAATGCAACTGGAATTCGAATTCGGCACCCCGGTTTGTCGTTCTGAGTCGATATCCACTGCACCACAACGCACATTTCACTTGCACAAATACACTAGGAAACGGTATTAATTTCTCGTTTCCTTCCATGCTCATTGAATAGCAAGATAGATTGGCTTCTGCCAAGTTAGTCGTGTCTCTGTCGTGTATCGCGTATGACAACTGACTGGCTGATTAGGTATAAGGTAATGCGTTTGCCCTGTAGCAATGGTGATGTGTGGGACAAAATACGTTACTACCGCATCAAGGATATTCATGTTCTTTGCTGCCAAAAAGGCATAGAAAATAGTGGAAATATATAGAAAATATAGAATTAACGTGGAGAGGTTCTTCACTTAACTGAGAAGTGTAGTTTCATGCTGACTTCGAAGTTTCCTGAAGACATGTCAACACTCTTCAGGGTTTATATTTTCTGCTGTTGTTTCCCTATTTATTTTGTATTTGTATGAAGTGTGGTGTAATTTGATATCTTTGGGTGTGAGTGAATCTTTTTGCTTGACGAATCTTGTTAATTGAAGTAGGTGGTTAATTGTTTTTTAACTTCTTTTATTGTGCTGGCATCTTTTTAGCGTTCTTAATTTGCGTAGAATATATTTCTTAAGTGGTGTAGGGTTTTCAGGTGGTTAATTGCATTTTATTGTTTCTCTTTTTAGCGTGCTGAAGTGCTTTTTATGAAGTTAACCACTTTTTACGCTTTGGAAAATATAATATCTATTTTATAAGTGAAAACATGCTTTACCTAACAGTGTTATTGCGTGGTCTGTATCTATGATAGGTTCCATGAAAATAAATAAGAGGAATTACTCACGTAATGTCAGTTGAAGTTGATATATTGAACTAATTTTGATATCAGACCAAATTATGTCTTGCCTGAAAATCGATATTTGAATACCTGACCTCTAAACTTATTTATAAATGGAACTTTGTCTGTGTGTGTCTATGTGCGTCTGTGTGTCCGTTACCTATAGATTCCGAAAGGGCTGAACCGATTTTCTTGAAAATTTGCACAGTTGTACTATAAGCGTCTGCAAGTGTTCTTCGTTAAGTTGTGTCGAGATACCCCCGATAAATATCGAAAATTGATAATCGAAAAAATCGGGTTATAGAAGGAGTGGTCCGATTTTAATCAAATTTGATACACTCATAGACAAAGACATAAGAAACGATATTCAGAAGTTTCAAGGTTGCAGTTCTTACAATAGTGCAGAAAATTTGATATCGATACCAGGAAATCAAAATTTGACTTACATCCATTCATCTTTTTTCAGCCTACGGTTTCGTTTTAACTGGAAACAACGATTGCTTTTTAGTTTTTTGTGCCAACGTCTAAAGAGTCTGAGCTCCAGGACCATGGATTAGTTTTAAAGCTTTCATTACACCTGAGCAACGCCGGGCTATACTGCTAGTTTAGTTATATTTATACGATGTTTTTTTCAGTAAATGGCCTAAGAGATACTCAAGATAGATGAATGAGGTTTTTGCATAAATGTATGTGAAGGAGGTAAGTGTAGATTGTAAGGAAATGTAAGAATCAATAACGATGGACCTGAGAATTGTAGAGCCTGAGGTCGTCGTGATCGGAGAAACGTCCTCTCTGGAGTCTGTTCTTTCAAGGGAAAGAAGCTTTCTAAATAGAAAATTCTCTTTACAAATGGAATACAAAGAGAATGCGGATGAATCGACCGTTTGTACGTGGCATGACAAGATCTAGCTGCGAATGTCTGAACTAGGGAACGACATTTCTATGTAGATGGTCTGAACATTACGTTACGACCGTGCGATAGAAGGTGTTGGGCGAAAAATAATTAATCACCCACAAGGTCGGGTAAACGTTTTTGAACACTGTCAAGGCTGAAAGTGATGATTGAACAGTAATTGTTCAGATTTATTTAACCTTTTTTTGTAACTGAGGATCAAATACTAATAGCTGTTACCATCGAAAAATAATACTATTATGTAAGTTACCAAAAGCAATCGAAAAATATCTTATACAGGTTGAGATGGGTAAATTGTCACCATTTAAAATTTTTCGCACATGCTCGTTGATTTTTGTTTTGTCGAATGCACAGTTTAGTAGGGCCAGTTGGGTACCGTCTGCGTGAAAATAGTGCACCATGACGCAATTCACTTCGCCAGAAATTTGGAAAAGGTATTCTGTACTACTTGGTATTTTCAGTTGGAAGATCTAATACAAACATTTCAGAGTGTATGGTTGTGAAACTGAAGACAGTGAAGAGGATTCGGATGAATCTAATGGTGATTACGAAGGTGTTTGGCGTGCTCGCTAGTGATGGCGACGTTATGCCTCCATTCACTTGTTTCGGACGGGAAAAACTTCCTGGCCCTACACAGAGAACCGACTTTCTTACGCGCAAATATCATAAGGAAAGGTATTAATGCATCTCATCAGGAGGAAGAAGAGATGGCAGGAGAGATTGGGTTCTGTAGCCTTGGTTGGCAACCAGTCTATAGCAGAAAGAAATAGCAACCTAACGTGGGAAAAATTTTCTGCCTAGTCAGTTCTGGATTGAAATAGACATGATCGCCCTAGCACGTATGACATTTAGCTCAACATCGAGGCCTAAATCAAGCTCCTTGAGGAGGTACTGTGATTCTGGGTTAAGAGGGTGGTTGTTGATTTTTCAACAGCCACTCTCTTGAGTATGGCAACAGGATTCTACACTATACCAAACAAGCGGGACAGTCCAGTCCAGTCATCGCTATTAAACAATTTCTGAGACATCAGCTTTTGCATCTGGCTACCTAAATCCTCAGACTGCAACCCCTTGATTATTATATGGTGGGCACAGTTGAGCGAAGGACTAACAGAACTTGTGACACCAAAGATAAACCGAAGGCAAGGATTAAGACAGTATTCACTAACTTAAACAGGGAGACCATCCAGAAGAGATGCCGGAGATTCAGATGTCACCTGGAGGCCGTGGTTGAAGTTAATGTCGATTTTATTAAATACATTTACTCTTTAGTATTTTTTGTGTAATTTTGGTAAATGTATCTGCTAAAATGAGATATCAGTATTATTTTCATTTTTGCGTAATTTCGACGATAATTTATTAATCACACCCTGAATATATATATAATCATCTTTGCAGTGATCTTACGAAAGACTAGATTTTTTTCATCAATTTCACCAAGGCGATAAAACCACTAAGACGCTAAATTTTACTGAAATTGAAAGAAACTGAGTAAAAAGTTACCGAGGAGAAAAGAACAATAAAAGTAACCGAATTCAAAGAGATGAATGATGACGAATGACATCTTTAAAGATCAGAGTTGTAAAGAAGACTAGAATTGATAAGTGAGAAAGAAAAAAACTATAAGTATAAAAATTACGGTTACAATTAACTATTTAACTATTTCAACAATGAAATTGACAGCCAGTCTTGTAATGCTCTTAAATTCGTAAAGTTGATGTTCAAAACAGTAATATTTATTTTGTAAAGATACAAAAAATGTGGCACAAGGCCAAAAGGGGGATTGGAAAGTTGGTTTTACTTCTGGCTATAATTACAGACCCAAACATAACACAGTATTCCCTACACCAAAACAACACATTCTTACCCAATCAGTTAAATGCCACACGTGCTTGGGCGATCATGTCTATTTCGATCTAGAACTGACTAGGCAGAAGATTTTACCACGTTCTTTCTGCAGTAGACTGGTTGCCAACCAAGGCTACAGAACCCAATCTCTCCTGCCATCTCTTCTTCCTCCTGCTGAGATGCATTAATACCTTTCCTAATGATATTTGCGCGTAAGAAAGTCGGTTCTCTGTGTAGGGCCAGGAAGTTTTTCCCGTCCGAAACAATCCCGCACATATACAAATCTACCATCTGTCCGTGCATTGAATATTGCTGCCATATCTGGACGGGTGCTCCTGCTATCCACCTTGGTGTCCTCGACCACATCCACCGGAGAATCTGTAATGTGATCGATCTCGACTTGGCAGCTAGGATACAGTCGCTTTCTCACCGACGCAGTGTGGCTTCCCTGTGTCTCTTCTACAAATACTTTCACGGCTTCTACTTCGATGAACTTAGCTGTACTCTCTATAGACGAATTTCCTCGAACCACAAGATTAGCAACTAGGTCCCACCCTTTTACTGTGAAGCCAATAAATTGTAAACATAAATTCTACTCCACCAGCTTTTTTTTCTCGCACTTCCCACCAGTGGAATTCCCATCCGCGTACAGCTAAAATCTCCAGGAATTTAAATATAAAGACAATAGTCATCTCCTATTTTACTAACTTACATCCCCTCTCTCTCTCATGCTTTTTTCTCCGTCCACCCCACTCTCATCAGTATTCTCTTCCTTCTCATACTCTCTTCCTGACACCCCTGTAACCTGTCACTCTTTCTCATAACATTCCTCTTATGTAACCCCCTGCACAACAGTGGTAGTATAATGCCTTGCTTGGGGCGATATAATTATAAAAAAAAGTTCTATGCTCTTATAATGTGGATATAAAGTGGGGGATCAAATATACGTTACAATCAATATATAAATTCATCCCTCACTTTTTGGCCATAGTCATACTTCTCTTACCCGCTTCCTGACACCCCCTATAACCTGTCACTTTTTCTCATAACTTAACCTCCTGCACAACAGTGGCAGTAAAATGCCTTGCTTGAGACAATCGATATATAAAAAAAATGTGAATGCAACAAATTTGAACTCGGCTCTTCGATTTCTCATTTCATTGCACCACAACGCACATTCAACATCCACCATAATACCTCAAAGTGTATATGAAGTTCTAACTAGTCCCTATCTATAAAACTTTTCTTTGTGAGGTGTGTGTGTGTGGTGGGGCGGGGTGTAATAAAACAACAATTTTAAATAATTCTAATTTCAAAGTATATCTGGAAAGAGGAAATTTCGTTAGAACAATTCCTGTGAAAATATTTATAGAAAAGTCACAGAGCATCTACGTTAAAACAATAAAGTAAGATGGTCTACCGCTAGGTCAAGGGTGATCCGAAGGCCCCCTTTTCTTTCGCTGGTACTTTGCTAAATGGAGTGGGCGCAAGTCGTATCCCTAGATTTTTCCTCTTACTCTCGATAATTCACTTTTTTGCAAAGACGTGTTGAGTACCATTTTTAAAGTCTTTGGTATGACCCGGCTGGGGATCGAATCAACAACCACCAGCACTACGGCCAGTTATCCAGATTTTAGTAAAGTTTAATTTTTACCATCCTTATCACGTTTCGTTCTGCCATATATTCACATAAGCTCGTGTGGTGAACCACATCCTCCCACTGTGTTTTTGCCTTTGAAATGTTCTGTAAGTGTCAATTTTCCATTCCCTCTTTATTGACCATGCGTCCAAGATAGCCTATAGAATCCAATCTGTCCTGTTATTTAACCCATAGCTGAAAGAAAAAGACGGATTAATACCTTTCCCAAGGGTATTTGCGCATAAGTGAATGCAACGAATTCAACAGGAATTCGAACTCGGTTCTCCGATTTCATATTCCGAGCCGCTATCCATTTCCATTTTACTTAACCCTCTAGGGCCATTCGTATTATATTTGATAGAGTATGAAAACAAGCCTTGAAAGAAATATTTTCCTGAAAAATTTTTTAAGAGAAATATTTTATAAATTTCAAATGAAAGCAGTACTGACTGCTCAGTCAATGAATACCAAATGTTTCCTTATAGGGAAATACCAAATGTTTCCTTATAGGGAAATACTGTATCAAATATGATACGAATGGCCCTAGAGAGTTAATACTTATACATCACTTACGTGCTCCGTCCAGGGTATTCTCAGAAACCTTCTGTTGCTTAAATTCTTCTCTTGTCAAGTCATCTATTCATCTAAGTAAGTAGTAAGTAAGTTGTTCGACTGCTAGGTCGAGTGTGACTCAAAGACTCTTTTGTATTCGCTGCCAACTTACGGTAGGGGTGGGCGCGACTCCTATCCCTGGAATTCTCTACTTAGCCCCGATCTCTTTGTTGCCGAGTGCTCAGCAGAGAGCTGTCGAGTACCATTTTTAAAGTCTTTGGTATGATCCGGCTGGGGATCGAGCCCACAACCTTCCGCACCGTAGGCGAGCACTCTTCCATGGCGCTACGGTTCTAAAATAAAAGGGACTAATATAGAAGAGCCTACCGAGAGTGAAAGAAACAGATAACAATAACAGCATGAGATTTTAGAAGGCAATAAAAAATGACGAATACATTAAAATTTTTCAAGATCGTAGTTGACAGGAAAGTAAAAACCGGAAGCGACTTCCACAAGCGATAAGTTCAAGTGAAAAACTATCAACATAGAAATTACGATTAAATGTAGCAATTTCAACAGCGAAATTATGAGACCTAGCTGCCAATCTAGTCAGTTGAGTGCCATACGTGATACACGCTTTGGGCGATCATGTATCGAAAGAGACATGACTGATTGGGCAGAGAATTATTCCGCAGTAGTTTGCCATTGCTTTCTGCGGTAGACTGGTTGTCAGCCAAGGCTATAGAACCCAATCTATGCTATTATTTAACCCATAACTGGAGAAAAGAGACTGATTAATACCTTTCCCAAGGGTATTTGCACGTAAGTGAATGCAAGGAATTCAAGTGGAATTCGAACTCGGCACCCCGATTTGTCGTTCTGAGTCGATATCCACTGCACCACAAAGCAAATTTTGAATCAGGATGATCGTGGGATTAAAAATTGTCCCTCTATCTGGTAGTTGAACATCCAGTATTGGGATTTGTGTCCAGATAAGGAGGGAACAGTTATAAATTCGAAGGTTAAAATAACTGAAAAAAAAATAACTGAAAAAAAAATAATGATTTTAAAATCTTTAATTTATATTGAGTTTAAAGTAATACAAAAATTGGATGGAAGAGACGGATTGATACCTTTCCAAAGGGTATTTGTGCGTAAGTGAATGCAAGGAATTCGAACTCGGCTCCCTGATTTGTCGTTCCGAGTCAATATTCACTACACCACAACGTCAATCAAGAACTTCGCTTATATTCGTCTATCAAAAAAGAAAGCTTATCAGAAGAATTACCGTATTTATAGCAAACTAGCAGTATAGCCCTGCGTTGCTCGGGTATAATGAAAGACTAAAAAGCAATAATTGTTTCCATTTAAAGCGAAATCGTAGACTGAAAGAAAAATGAATGGATGTAAGTCAAATTTTGATTTCCTGGTATCGATTTCCTGGTATCGATATCAAATATGTTTTTTTTGTCGTAAACTGAATTCTGAAGGCTGAATAAGTCCTCTGATTAAATGGTATCATGGCTGAGACTAAGAACTACAATTATAACTACTTGGATCCAAACCCGAACCAAAAACTAAAATAAAAGGGCTGAAAAAAAAAATAGACATACAGGCAGATAAACAGACACACACACAAACATATTGCCTATATATATATATATATATATATATATATATATATATATATATATATATTATCGATTTTCTGCACTATTGTAAGAACTGCAAACTTGAAACTTCTGAATATCATTTCTTATGTCTTTGTCTATGAGTGTATCAAATTTGAATCGGACCACTCCTTCTATAAGCCGGTTTTATCGATTTTCGATATTTATCAGAGATACCTCGAAACAAAACCTAGCTAAGAACACTCGCAGACGCTTATAGTACAACTGTGTATATTTTCAAGAAAATCGGTTTCAGCCGTTTCGGAGTCTATAGGTAACGGACACACACACACACACACACACACACACACACACACACACACACACACACACACACAAAGTTCCATTTATAAATAAGTTTAGATATACAAAGAAGCTACTTTACGGTGGTGAAAAAGTAACTGAGTCTGAGATACCTGAATGAACATAATTTTACCGTATCCTGGACTCCTCGCTAGGAACTGATCCATTATTAATCTAACCATAAAATACCGCGTAACTGTCGTTGATATTCATTCATTAATTAATTACTATAATACCGACTACAACATTTATTTCTGTTATTGTTCTCACAGAGATACAAATATGATCCGATATGAAAACACGCGAATATAACTTTCATTATTAACTCTTGACAGCGTACAAATTAGTACGTTCTTCTTTTTATTGTAGATTTCTAGATAAATAATTAGAATTGTCATGGAGTCTATTCATTTTATTTTTCACTTTATTTCTTGCACGGACTTTTGTTGTTTCCAAATACACATACAGGGTAATATAAGTCGCAGGTAAAGATTAAAAATGGATCACCTCACTAAAGCGGGCAGGTATAAACATCGAATTAAGAATCATATAGCCGTGTCGACGCCAGCATCACACGGTGTCTGAAATTGGATCCAGCCCTAATGAAGCGTCGCTGAGGTCCCTGGCCGTCAAACCTCTCACCTGGACCGCCCTCTCCTATATAGTACCATCATTTACGCCACATCACTTGCCAGAAGTGGAAGTTCTTATATATTACAGACACACAATTGTAGTGTTTCATCGGGGGCATGCTCAACACATAATTACTGGCTTCCAGATTAAATGAGAGATAGGTGAATGTTTAAATAAAAAAAGAGGTGCGCTTCTTTAAATTCTTCTTCTTCTTCTTCTTCTATGTACCCTGTCCCTTCAGGACGTAGGCGATCATGTCTCTCCACGTCTCCCTATCCCTTGTGGCTCTTAGTATGTTTGCTCCTGTTGCTCCTGGCAACCCCCGTTCCGTCATCCACCTGATCAGGCCCTGCAGATATGTTATCCGCTGCCTTCCTCAGTCTCTCCCTCCTTCTATCCGTCCAGTCAGTATCAGGTTCTCCAGGCTCTCCTTCCTCATTGCATGTCCCAGGAACTTCAGTTGTCTCTTCCTGATGCTCAGCATCAATTTCCTTTTTGTTGCCATTCTTTCTAACACTTCGTCGTTGCTTGTATGCTCAGTCCACGATATCCGTAGCATCCTTCTGTAGAACCACATTTCGGCCGCTTCCAGTTTTGTCCTCATTTTTGATTTGTTACTTTCATGGTTACCCATTTATTAATTCGTTCACTCAATCTCCTTCCTCTGTATGTTGTATCACTTCAGGACGTTGACGGTAAAGGATATCCACTATTTCCTATACTTTGTAGTGTTTACTAAATTTTGTCATTTTGCTATCTCTCCTAAACCTTGTCCCGATATCCATTTACTCAAACTCGCAATGTACATTATGCATTGTTTTCCGCTAACCCATCTGCCTTCAATTTGCCGTGTGAGTAACAAATCTTCTAAGCCTTTTTTTCTCCTTATGTTACCCTAAAGTTTCAACAATGACTTTCTGATGTTAAATATCAGACAGTCAGTTAAGTGCCATACGTGAAAGAGACATGATTGACTGGGCAGAAGATTATCCTGCAGTAGGTTGTCATTGCTTTCTGCGGTAGACTGGTTGCCAGCCAAGGCTATAGAATCCAATCTGTCCTATTATTTAACCCATAACTGGAGGGAAGAGACGGATTAATACCTTTCCCAAGGGTATTTCTGCGTAAGTGAATGCAAAGAATTCAAGTGGAATTCGAACTCGGCTCCTCGTTTTATTGTTCGAAGTCAATATCCATTGCACCACAACTTACATCCCGATGTTAAATATAAACGTCTATTTGTTGCCATTTTCTCAAGAAATATTTAATAACAGATTCAAACACTCAAATACAATATATCAGAAAACAATATATTTTTATATACCAAGAACAATATTGTTGAAAAATGTATGACAAAGTGGAAAAAAAATTTTTTGTGATGCGTGTCCACATTGTCACCAATATATATATATATATATATATATATATATATATATATATATATACACACAAGTGTACAACGGATGAATTGTCTAAATTACCCACAAAATCAAAATAACACTGGCATCTCAATTTAACCGATATATTTACCAAAATTACATAAAATTCTTTTAAAATTCTAATGAGTAAACGTATTTGATAAAAATTACATAGGCTTCAACCATGCTCCCCAGACGACCTTGGAATCCTCTGTAACTCTTCTGGGCGCTCTGCTTGTTTAAGTAAGTGAACGCAGCCATAACCCTTGCTTTTGGTGTTACATGGAGTTTTGCTGGTCTCTCACTCAGCTACACCCCACATAAAAATGAATCAAGGGCTTTCCAGCCTGGGAAGTTAGGTAGACAAATGTAAGGGGTGATGTGGTCGCAGAAATTGTCTAACAGCCATGACTGAGTTTTTCTGCTGGTGTGGTATGATGCAAATGAATGAAAACAAAATGTCACCATGACAAGTGACCAGGCCAAACATCTTCGTAATCGCCATTGGACTCACCCAACTCTTTCTGAACCCTCTGCATTGTCATCAGATTGACACTTAAACACTTTGAAATGTTAGTACTGGATCTTCCGGCATGAATGCTAAGCAGTACAGCATGTTGTTTCTAAATTTCAGGCAGAGTGAATTGCGTCAGCTTGCTCTTTTACTCATAGACAAAGTACAGTCGAGAAAATCCAAAAACAAGTAACACGCCTGTGCGAATTCTAAAATATCAAATGGCGACAATTTAGCTATCATATATATATATATATATATATATATATATATATATATATATATATATACTAGGACCCAGTCTCTCTGTAAACTCCACATAATTGCTATTTAGTGCCTGCCCCTCCGCTCCCCATAATAGTTTCCCCCACTTCCTCTTGATTCATCTTCACTTTTAATATTTTAAAGATTGAAGAATTAAAAAAAGTCCCAGTTGAGCCTGACGAAAAATGGGATTGAAACCGGTCGGTCATGAAAATAAATTGGTCAAATCCATTGCTGATAATTTACTTCATGAATATTGACAAAAATATTCAACTCATCAGACCGAAATTTTTAAATTGTTTAAAGTGATTTAAACAAAATAAAAAAATCTAAATTCCCAGCATCCATCGTTCATTCGTATGTGTAGTTGCACCAAAGTAACAAATTTAGTCTGATGAAGTTCTAAAGCACGAAACGCGTCAAGCGAAAAACTTACTTTTTCCCAGTATTATTTTAAATATATAAACATTTATATGTCATTATCTCATATATATATATATATATATATATATATATATATATATATATATATATATAATGGCAGTAAATAATAAACAATCCTTGATCATAGTTAAGGGAATATCCGAAAGTGCTCGTATGTATAGAACATTTGGAGAATCCTTACACAGTTTGTCTGGAAAAAAAAACACTTGTACGAACACAATAGAAATTTGAATAAAAAGTTTAGTTGCAATATCTTGCCAGATGCATTCAACGAAACTTGTATGAATTGTGCTATGGTACTCTTTTTCTCATAGACGGTGCTCAACTGACCCTACTACACTGTGCAGTCGACCAAATAAAAACAAAGAACGTGCATGAGCGAAATTAAAATAAAAAATGGTGACAATTTACTCTTCACAACATGATTAAATTAAAAAAAAATTAGGGAAAAATTTATAAATTTGGCATATTTTGCTTGAATTCAAGTTTAATCAGAAAGTGAGC